>OX030950.1:61539326-61596826 GCA_943735915.1 Pherbina coryleti
TATATCTATATCTATATCTATATCTATATCTATATCTATATCTATATCTATATCTATATCTATATCTATATCTATATCTATATCTATATCTATATCTATATCTATATCTATATCTATATCTATATCTATATCTATATCTATATCTATATCTATATCTATATCTATATCTATATCTATATCTATATCTATATCTATATCTATATCTATATCTATATCTATATCTATATCTATATCTATATCTATATCTATATCTATATCTATATCTATATCTATATCTATATCTATATCTATATCTATATCTATATCTATATCTATATCTATATCTATATCTATATCTATATCTATATCTATATCTATATCTATATCTATATCTATATCTATATCTATATCTATATCTATATCTATATCTATATCTATATCTATATCTATATCTATATCTATATCTATATCTATATCTATATCTATATCTATATCTATATCTATATCTATATCTTTATCTATATCTATATCTATATCTATATCTATATCTATATCTATATCTATATCTATATCTATATCTATATCTATATCTATATCTATATCTATATCTATATCTATATCTATATCTATATCTATATCTATATCTATATCTATATCTATATCTATATCTATATATATATCTATATCTGTATCTATATCTATATCTGTATCTATTTCTATATCTATATCTATATCTATATCTATATCTATTTCTATATGTATGCAAAAAAGTGCAAAGAATGCTGAAAAAATACAGTAGGGGTGGTTCAAAATAAATCTACATCACCTCTGGTGACGAATCCTGGATCTACTCTTATGAGCCCGAAAAAACAGCAATCCACTGTTGGGGTCTTTCAAAGTGAGTAAAAGCCGACAAAATTTTTCTGTGGAGAGAGCACATCCTAGCAAATGGTCGCCATTTTTTTCAGAAAAACCGGTCATGTCGCTATATAAAGTCCACTTATATGGCGGTAAACGTATCGCTGCCATTTTTAAAAAAAAAAACTACTAAAACCCTTTTTCTCATCAGCTTTAATTCCAATTTTTACCGTGTAGGTGTTGCTATAACTCTAATTGTAGCATTTTAATTTTCTCAATTCTGGTAAATGTTCGAGTCCGATACTTTTACTCTTTATTGCTTCAATACACCACGCCCATTCCTGTGTTAGTAAGTGTAGGTCCCGGTCATTCTGATAAACATTCTTAGCAAGCTTTTTCGAACAAGTGGGTGCAAAACAGATATTTTTGGTCTTCTTTATCTCACTTCTTCATAACGGAACATTTTTTGATACGAGTATGATTCTGGAGACTTTATGTAGAATTCTAGAAATTTGTCACATGCATTTTTTCTCTCTTTTAAGTTATCTCTCTTCTAGGTATATCATACGAAGCTTAAGTGCAAAAAGATACGCTAATTTTTTTCCTAATTTTGAATTTATTTCATTTAATTTTGTAAAACCTTCTAAGTTCATGCATTAAAAGCACACAAGGCTTAAATCGTCAAAATCTACTTATTTCAAACTTTTCGCAAGGATACGAAGTAAACAAAAGAATTAAAAGGAATTAAAACTTCGCTAAACTTCAGAAAAAAAACATAAATGACAAACGACTGATTTCAATCCTTCTTAGCGATGAGAATGAAAATTTGTAGATTCTAGATTAAACAAATGTTACGTTATGCAAGCAAAACTTTTTTGATGACAACAAAACAGTTGCTATTAAAAAACAAAAAAGAAAAAAAAATCAAGAATTTAAGGAAATTAAACCTTACTCTACAATGAACTCAACTAAGAAGCTCATTTAAAAACTTGGTTAAAATTCATTTAACCCAGTCTAGACCTTGTGTAATTTATCTCTTTGACAAAGTTGAACACATTTCTTAACACATCAATGCACTGAGAGCAAATAAGATGACTTTTACTACAATTAATTGAATTTTAAGTTTAATCGAATCCAATGAATGTCCACTGAGCCAAGTCATTTCTGAAATTTAAGAAAGACGCTATTTTTTTAAAAAGAAACAATGAAAAAAAAAAAAAAATTTGAAATTAAATGTGACGCAAAGAAAAAAAAAAAATTAATCTCTCCTATTAGGAGAGAATACAACTTTCTCCAAACAGTGATGAACATGCGGCAGTTTGAAGAGGGCGCATCTATGTCAACAGCAGGGCATGACACGATTACTGAATTGGAGGATATTAATAACAGTGGTAACTCTCTACAGCAATTTGCAATATTTTCAATAACGGACTTCAATCGACGGACTTCAATTGGAGGTTGACGGTTCTTATTATAAACAGAGTATCGAAGCTATTGAACATCGCTGGGAAAAAGTGTATCAAGCTAAAAGGGATGTAACATGTAGAGAAAGAAAGATATTTTTTCACACATTTTTTGTGTTTTCTTGGCTTAGTCGGGTACTGCTGGGATTACTCTCGTATTTATGTATCAGGCAGGTACATATTTTAAATTAATTTTTGTTTTTTTTTTTGTTCTCAGTGTTAAAATAATGAGAAAAATTTTATGAAATTTTAATACAATTGTTTTCATTTTAATATAAATGTTTATTCAGCTACTTTTATGATGCAGTATATCATCCACTTTATCCACTTTTGTGTGTTGTTGGCATAACGACGTTTGAACATTACGTATAAAAGAAATTAGTTTTTAGGATGTTTCTCATTTTCAACTATCCGCGACCAAAATGATAGGAAAGAATATATTTTTTTTTTTTAAAAGACGACATAAGTATATAATAACTAATATAAACGTAGGCTACTACTTATATTTCGGGATATAAAAATTTAAGGAGCAAACCATGTTTTTATCGATTACAAAGCCGCCTACGACAGTCTAATAAGAAATCATCTATACTCCACCATGTCTGAATTTGATATTCCTGCAAAGCTCATCCGTATTTTTTAAAAAAAAAAATTTGATTCGGTGCTCGGCGGTGGTCAACGCCCACATTTTCGTTGAAAGGATCAAGTGTTGGATAACCTGACTACGCTTGGTTTTTCCAACTGACGCCAGCAAGCGTACAACAGAAATCGCTAGCGCAATTTCTTATACCAGGAGCTCTTTGTAGAGCTCTTTTGCAAAAGAGCAAAAAGGCGCAACAAACTGTGATTACACCCCATACACAGACCAAGCAATTGAGGTTAAGTTCAGTCAGCTTTGAAAGTAAGTGATGTGAAGTTATGATATTAAAGAAATTAGTACCTACAAGTGTACACAATATACCATCACTATTTGTTTGCTGTCAAAAATTCAGCAAATAAGCTCAAGAGCTCAAGCGCTCTACAAAAAAACTACACGGTATCGCCAGTGCGCTTGAGCAAAATAGCACAATTTTGACAGCATGTATATTTTGTTATTGTAGATAGAGCACTTTTTTTTTGCGCTTATGCTCTTTTGCACAAGAGCTCTACAAAGAGCTTCGGATCGTGAATACCCCTAATGTATCTAAAAAAAAAAAACAAATATAGCAAGGAATTGTCTTCAGCTTCTTGAAAGTTTTAATTCCTCCACAGTTGTGTTTAATATTTCGGAATTATTTTATGAAGGTTATGTTATTTGGATGAGATGACGTCACTTTGTCTGGGGATAGTCCTTGCTTTCATTCAATTTTTTGAAATTTCGAACTTACGTTTAAAATATCAGATCTTAAGTGTAAAGAAGTCAATAAATTATTTTCTACTGACATTGTAAAGATTTCTCTATTTTGATGACGTCACTTTACATGGGAGGTAGACGAAGATTTTATTCGATTCGGTCTTGCGTAAGGACCACAATAGCCATTCTATGCAAACAAATAAAAACTTGAACGTTCTGAACTTTTTTAGCTTTGAACCAAAATTTTAGGTGGTATGTCTATTCAGTCAAGTATGCGTGGGTTCGAAATCGGATGATAGATTAGTGGGAAAAAAGTAGGGCAATCAAGTGAAAAGTGTGTAGGATGTTCTAAGCGTGATGGCACGACATAGAATTATGTGAAATTACATCTGAGGCAAGTGTTATGCTTTTATCTCAGTCAATTAAAGTCAACATCCGGCGATCCTCTCCCCAAACTGCCCTACCATCAACGGCAACTATCAAGTCGTAAATATTGATGAATATTCAATTTTAGTCGATTAAATATGGAGAAAAAAAAATGCAGGAAGGCTTATGCGTTGAATCATGGCTTGGCCGGAATTCGAACCCGGAACCTTTGGGATGGCAACCACACGGGCTTCTTTTTCGACTTTCTGTGCATGCCAAGAATTTATATTTTTTGTTGAATATTGAAATCTGTTGCTGCTCTCCTGTTACTCTCATTACAACGTAGTGCATTAAAGTTCTGCTGTAGCTTAATATTTGTAGCTGTTAACAAAGCACCGTTAAAAGATTACTGCCGAGCGTTTTCAAGGTTTTTTACTAGTTCAACTTATCCTTGAAACTTTCGCACAGTGCGTTTATAAAAAAAAATAAAATTTCACTCATTTTCTCCAAATTCTGGTCAAACAGCTGTCCTATTTTTTCACTCTCTTTAATTTTTTTTTTTATGTATCCAGTGCCTTTATTTTGCCTAACGCAATAATTTCTACTTTACGCCTAAAATGCCTGAATGCTTTTGAGTTTATTTTTTGTATTTTCTCTTTGCCAAGCTCAAGCTCTTTATTCACCGTGCAACACGAACAAAAAAACCGGAAAAAAATTCAATTTTTTAGGCACAAAAGCATGGCTTTTGTGGTACCAGCTCGTAATAAACACGCACACACTCAAACACACTTTCTGCACATTGCCGCATATATTGCGGTTTTCATGTACACACACAAATACACATACACGCGCAAGCTAACAAACTGCTATACACACGAAACACACTCGCACTCGAACACACAGCCACACGCATTGTCCTTGCGGATTAAGTGATACGCTGTTGCCTTGAGGTTTGTGCTGTAGGTTGTGTCGATGTTGGAAAAACTACTTAGATTAAGGATGAGTTCAAAACGCACACACAAGAAACCTAACAAAAAATACAAAAAAAAAAAAAATAAAAAATATATGAAATAAAACTGAGAACAGCGGGGAAAAAATAAACGATTTCTACGTGCCAATGGCGTTATACGGTACTTTTTTTTCATTTTTTGTATGCATGAGAACCATTCAGCCTGACCTCAATATCTTTTTGGACAGCATAGCTGGGTAATTTTGACAGGCTTTTAATTTTGCGCTTTACTCTGAAGTTTATGAGGTTAGCTATGTAGGGCCAAAACATAAGATATTGACAGCTAAAAGGAAACTACGGATTAATATTTTTAGTTATTGATACAAAAAAAAAAAAAAAAAAAAATGAAAAGACACATGAATTTGTTCAATTTTAATAGAAAGCATAGATAACTATCTTCCACTGGCCGGTGGCATGTGAGCCTTATTTTTTTTATATATCAAAAAGTGTTGCATAACTTTAAGGGCGCCGGAATAAATACGAATAAAATGGTTTGTGTCCAAACTAACTTTGTTTTTAAGAGAAGGCCCCTTTTTAAACACATTTCTCTGATTCTGAGTGTTATCTGTTTGAACTTTTAAGCAATAATTCAATGTTTCAGTTTTTACAACTTTTTTACACAAATTCCTTAACATCAAAAAGCACTTTCTTGATGAAATTGAATCAAAAACGAATGACCACACAAAAGTTTCATCATTTAACGATTTTTTTTAACATCTTTGCATGCATATAAAAGACATACCTTTTTGTAGACAATGATGTCCTAGAAAATGATGTCTTTTATAGGCAGGTCAACAAACGTTAAATCCATGACCTTGCGTGTGCTTACCATTCAAGCCCAATAGGAAATGAGATGCATATGTAAAGGTAAATATGCAAAGGATATAACGCATGAAGTCTTTGGAAAAAAGTTTCTCTTATCTTGAAAATTTCGTCTTTTTTTTAGCTTTGAATGTAGGATTTCAGGTGTTATACCTAATAAGTCAAGTCTACCTTGGTTCGAAATCGATGATAAGTGGGAGAGAAGGGCAATCAAGTGAAACATGTGTGCATGTTATGGAAACAAATTATGTGTCGGTAACTCAGTCAATTTTAGTTAAAGGCAGTTCCATCCATAAGGTACTCCTCCAGCAACTACAAATTTTAAGTCGCATTTATTTGATGAAGTTTCAATTTAGAGTTGACTAGAAATGAGAAAAGAAATGCAGAAAGGTTAAGGCGTAGGGCCATGGGTTGGCTAGAATTCGAACTCAGGTCGTTGGGGCGATATTTAGTGGTGCTACCTACTACCAAGGCCACCAAAGAAGAAATTCGAAAGTCGATTTTTTTTTTATGACATCAAAATGTTTTTCCCCGTTTTTGTTATTAAAACCATCGAGTTTTTATGCCTCTATAAGTCCCTATATAAAAAAAACAAAAATTCACTATATGGTCGAAAAATCACTCGCAACCAAAATATGCCTTTTTTTCATAGATCATTTCTCAGATGAATTTTTTTTTTTTTTTTTTAATTAAGGGGGTAAGGGTTTGCTCTTTTGAAAAATCTGTTTTTTTTTTAATTTCTTATAGTTAAATATTTTGAGAATATATTTCTAAGATTTGAAGTCAATCAGAGAAAAACTGTCGAAGTAATTAACTAGTTAGTCCACTCTCCTCTAAGACTGTAGAGTTGACTTCTAAAATTTAAAACGCGTTTTTCTCAAAACCACTTTTTAAAAGTCCGTGTTCACTGCTATTTACAAACTACAAAACCGATTCATTTCAAACTTGGTACACTCTTTCTACGTATAAAATACCACCCCCTAACTATAAGTTTAAGAATATTTTTTTACGTAAAGGGGAGGTTTTCACTTACAAAATGGCGAAATTTTTCGTGAAAAATAGCAGATTTGTTTTCGAAACGATCACGAAAAATTTTAAAATGAAAAAAATTATAATCAGAGAACGTTAGGGGGAGGATTTGATGATACTTTAACTAAATTTTAATGATCTTTGATATCAGATAATTTCCAGTTGTAGTGAACACCACAAATCGTCTTTTTCCAGAGACATTCTTGGAAAAGCTTTGTCACCGGCTTGTTTGTCGATATTCTATAAAAAAAATACAGAATTTTATTGAAATGATACGCTAAAACCTCCCTTAAGCTAAATTATTTTTGAAAATTTTTATTCACTTTCCATAAATGATTATTTTGGGCCTTTGCATTTTCATTTTATATAAATACTACCAGAAATTTTTTAAAAATTAAGGTAAAACCAATTTTTGGTATATATATAAAAAAAAATACTAAAAATAGCAGAGTTTTGTTTTTTCCCCCCTTTTAATTAAGGCTTATAAAGAATTTTTGCAAGAAAGTTTTGAATGATTTTTGTTAATGATATTTTTCATTTAATTTTAAAAACTCTATCGCCTAGTTGCAATTTTGATTTAACTGGCTCACATATTTAGCCAGTAGCGTCATACTCTCAGGTCAGCCTTTTTTTATTTTTCAGGACAATATGACTTTAAGCAAAGCTTTTTTTCGTTCTAAGGTTGTATTGGAAATAACTGTGATAGACGAATAGCCCAAATATTAACGACTTCAATCTATCACTCATTTGCACAATGAACCCTTATTCATTCAGACAGAATTCCAAATGATTGATTTATGACGGTGTCCAAAATAGATAAAATTGATGTAATATACAAAAAATTTCTTGTGTTTTAGAGTACTTGATAGTGATTTCGAGGTCCGATTCTGAGGTAGTGAGGAAAATTTTGGAATGCACAAACATTAAGATTTGTTAATTAATCATTATATCACATCATACTTACCATATCATATTCCTCATGCCATACTAATCACCTATCAAATAATACCTATCATGCCATATCGATCATTGGTGCAGGTTTAGCATATCATACCTATCATTCCATACTTTTTATATCATCCCTGCCAAACCACTCCCATTATAACATACCCAATATACTTTAATGATCATACCAACATACTACACCTGCTATACAAATGCATTTTATCATGACCATACCCATTCCATACCAAATTTAATATACCTATTATAACATACCTATCTTACGATACATAATGGGTATCTTTTATTTGCATACTTCATTCCTAAAATTTCATGATTATCAGTCTATACCTATCATAAAATACCCATCATTCCCATTATAAATACCCTTTTGTTTAAGTGGGCATGGTAAGTTTATTGCTGGTACAAATCTTTGTCTTAAAGCTTTTAATACAAAACGGGAAAACATTTAGGACAACATAGAATTCCCCTTTTTTGTGAGGGTATGTATGCTACATTCAATTTCAATGCCGTTCTTAATTCAAGATTTAAAATTGCGCCAAGTTCAACCAAATTGATTGAACAGAATTCTTAATTTTTCCAATCAACCTTTATCTGAAACAAATAAGTTCGAATTCTACTCTATTTAATCTAAGTCAAGGATGCCCAGCGCCTAACTCTTTTCACTCTTTCCAGTCTTTATAACCACTTCAATATTTTAATGTTTGTTGTTGAATTCGACGAATTCAGTTTTCAGCTCCATCCTTGAAATACTGCTCCACTACTTTGATGTTATTTTTCTTTAATCTTTAAACCCAGGATTTTGGGTGTAATACCTATTCAGTAAAGCCTACATTGGTTCAATATGGAATGATAGTAGATTTAGTGGTAAGAAAGAGTCATGGATGTTCTAAGCGTGTCGGAAATCCATAGGAACATGTGTTCTGTTTTAACCTTAGTCTATTCAAGTAACTTAGCAGTCCTCTCCACAAACATTTTCTACCGTGTTAATTTGAGAGAACGCTAAGTAACTTGAAAATAACTTAAGTTTCGTAAATATTGATGAGCTTTTAATTTCAGTTGATAAGAAATGAAAAAAAAATACAGAAGGGTTGAAGCATAGGACCATGACCTGCCCGGGATTTGAATCCGGAACCTCTGGAGTGGCAGTAAAGCACGCTATCTAACGACCTACCGAGGCCGTCAGCTTCAGTGTAATATTTATAAGAAACAAAAATTTTCATTAGCACCGAAAAATTTGCAGCGATCGTTATCTGTTATATTAAGGGGGGTACGAGTAATCGGCGCAAAAGTCGATCGATAAGATAATTTAACCTTAAAATTTAAGCAAACAATGCCATATATCGAAAACAATGAAAGATATGTCAAAAATAACAGTTTTTACGGGTTTCCTTAAGTTCAAGTACAGGTCGGTTGATATGATAACTTTACCTTAAAAAATTATTAAAAACGACATATCTTGGAAACGAAGCAAGATAGGCCAAAAATATCGGTACGGTATTTACGGCACACATAAATAGTGGAAACAGTAGTGGAAACATTAATACCACAAAAATACATGTGGGATGTTTCACATAAATAAAAATAAAATACATCGAGATAAACAAAAATTTATTTCACGACTTTTGAGTTTAAACGTTAAAAACTTAAAATCAGTAGTTTTTTTTGTAAATATAAATAAAACATTAGAAAAATTAATCCAAAAATTTAGAATTGCTGTTTAGCTGAGGTGGACGTAAAAGTAGCACAATTTGGACTTTTGGGGAAAAAAATTGAAACTTTAGTGAATTTTGATAAATTAACAGTGGGTTCTCGAATATGCTTATTAGTTTTTAGTACTGTATACTGAATTGTCCAAAACAGGGTGACATCTTCGTCCAATATTTTCCATCAAGCTTCTGTAATCTATCCTTCGGAATAGAGTACAAAGCTTTCTCAATTCCACTCCATAAGTCATCTAAATTTTTTTAAAATTTTGATTACTTATGCTGAACTTCATATCATTACATAAATTTTCTATAGAATTGAGGTCGGGACTTTGAGTCATCCAATCCAAAATATTTTTTTTTTTTTTTTCAGCAAATTTTCTGAACCCAATCTATTTTGGGTCATTATCATGCATGAAAGCCCACGTCACATTTATGTTCTCGAAAACAAATGGATCCATTTGGTTCTTTAATGTATCTTAATACCTAATTTTGTCCGTTATTCCTGGTATAACAAAAATTGGCCCAACGCCTTGCCTGGGCAAAAGCCCCCAAGCTATTATGTTACCTCCTAAAGGCTTTTATGTTTTTTTTTTTTTAATACTTCGGGTTCAAGTCTTGACGTTTATGGAGTAAAACAAAACTCTATCTTTTTCCATCTGGTTCAACCCTTTTAATTGTTGTTTCGTCAGTCTATAGCACGTTCTTCAAAAATTTGTCTTCTTTATTCACATGGACCTTTTCAAATGATAAACGATGCTTCAAATTTTTTTTTTTTTTTTTGTTTTAAAAGCGGCTTTCTTCGAATGATACCTCCATAAACATAAGCTTTATGAAGTCTTCTAGATAGTAGTTTTCTTGATACATTTTGGTTATTTTCTTCATTTTTATCGCCTATAATTTGTTTTTGCGAACTATGAGTCTATCAGTAGAAGCAATGGTTTTACGCAGTCTGTGATTGCGGGGCTTATTCTAAAAATTATTAGAACCATTCAATTTAACTAACTTGAGTGCATTTTAGACCAGTTTTTAGCGGAGCATTGAGAATATTCTCAATTTTCGCCGGTTTTTTACCTTTTCGACTTAGTTCGTGAATAATTTACCGTTTTTCCAGACTTGAATTTTTTCCAATGTCACAAGCCACAACACATTTTAATAATAATTGGAAAATTCACTAAATAAAGCACTAAAAGTTTACTAATACCCGATTTTGTTAACTCTTATTCTAAAATGTGAATTAACATGTGTTCTACTTATGTGTTCACTACAGATCGCACATACCTATACAGAAAAAGATCACCAGAACAAATGAAAGTATGTAACAGTATTTCTCTTTCGGAGTTTTAGACATCGTCACACTGGAGTCTCAAAAAATTTTAACTGCAATTGATGAATGCATTATTAGGCTCAAAAGAAAAGTTAAAAAATAAGTTACCATTTGTGCTATTTATGTGTCCATGGCTGTAGAGTGCATAGGTGTATTGCATAACATTCTATATTCTACATTGGTTGGGATGTAAGAATACTTACTTTAGTATTCTTATATATTTCTATGTTTTATTGTGTATTTGTGCTGTATTTGAGTGCATATCAGAAAAATCTTCTTACGACACTGATTGTTTGGAGTGCTACTGCGAAAGATACGAAGTACTTGAAAGCATAGCAGATGGCTTGCAAGTCATTTTTCTTATGCTTGTACAGTAGGGCGTATCGAATTACAATTTTTTTAGAATTTCACATTCTAAGAGGTCTCGAAAGTTACATGGGTTTGTCAAGAACACCAAAAAAAAATTTTAAGGAAAAAAAAGGATGATTTTATATCTCGGGTACCAGAAATGGTACCGAAGAAACTTTACTCAATTTGGATTCTTCAAATATTTCTTAACAAAACCCTGTCAAAAAGTATTATTTAAAAATACCAGCTTAAGGCCACGATTTTATTTTCTATTTTGATACTTAAAAAAAAGAAAAATACTTCCAAACATGAAATTTAACAATTTCAGCAAAAAATATCAAAATAGAAAATAAAATTGTGGCCTTAAGCTGGTATTTTAAAATAATATAAAAAATAAGTATAAAAAATAAAATAAGTATAATCAATAGCACCAAAATTTAGACTATTGGGTAACAATCAAAAGTTCTGTGCTATCTCGATTACAACTTTTGCTTCGAATATCCTTCACACAGGACACTGTGGATAAAAATCGTGAGTTGCATCGTGTTTACCAATATATTGTTAGTTTAAGCCTACTTTTGCTTTAAGACATACGTAGTTTTTTTTATAAAAGTCAAAGCATTTTAAGGTCGTTATTTTTTACTGTTTTCCTCGAAAAGCAACTTTGTCCTTGCAGGGCAGGAAGACATCCTTTTTTTCTTTAAAATTTTTTTTTGGTGATCTTCACAACCCCATGCAACTTTTGAGACCTCATAGAATATGATCTAAATTTTTCGATACGCCCTATTGTACAGCTCTCTAATATACACTTCATTTTAAATATATTTGAAATAACATTCAGTTTATGAATAATAAAAAAAAATAGTAAGGAGAGAAGAAAAATAAAGTTGAAAAATATAAAAAAAAATTAACAAAGAAATAAAAAAAAAAATTATTCGTTCGTCGCGCTGTTCAAAAAACTTTGGTTGTGATTGAAGTTGTTAGAGCGCCAACCGTAACAAATCTTACTATTAACAAAATTATTTGTTTCATTCGAAAAGGTTTTTGCCCCAGGGTTATGAGACCTCTTCGACAGACTTTCGAATAAATGAGTTTATACCAACCCAAGAAGAAATTTCGTTATAAAGTCTTATTATAACGTGATTAATAAAGAAATAAATTTCTGAAGCCAAATTCAGAAGTACAGAACATAGTAGGCGTGTCACTTTAATTTTTAACAAAAATATTTATAAGGTATTTATTAACCTTCATTGCAAATTTAATCATCACTTTCACTTAAAATTTTTCAAATTTGACAAAAAATCTTGATAAAATTCATAACGGAAACGAAACTCTACAAAAATCTTAAAATGTTCATATCGTATGGTATAAAAATATTAAAAATTCTATTTTCCTAAATTTTACTCTATCACTTTCCGACTGGGTATGTGTGACACATTGTGTGCTATACCAGCCCGTTAAGGTTGATATATGAAAAGCTGTCATTGATAGGAAATAAAGTAAAGAAACATAAAAGGACATAAAAGAAAAAATAAAAAAAAAACCCCGAACAATATCACATAATCAAAAAGTGAACATAAAAACGAGAGTATAAGGAATAAACGAATAAATAGCAGGCACACAACAAAAAACAAAAACAAAAAACACAACACAGCACATCCAACAACAAGAACCATAAATAATATCCTTTTATCATAGCTATAGTGAATGTTTTAATATTTCAACACCAGCAGGCTGCAGGATTAACACGTGGGCAAAAAACTTGGCCAAACACAACAGCCGAGTATTTTTTAAGCTCAATGTTTTGACTACAATGAACTAAAAAAAACATGCGGTTAACATGGTTGTGGGTTGAAATAACTGCATCGATAGGAAAAATTGGCATATATTGGGGCTTGCACAAAAAAATTTGAAGGCAATCATTACAGCGATTAAAAAAACAAAAAACAAAAATGTTCATAAAAGAAGAAGAGCTTTAGGTGAAGATAGCTATGATTTTTTGAAGTCAGCGTCACTTTTTGAAAAGCAACTTTTAAAAAAGACAAAATGCTTTAAGGATAATTAATGGGGTAATCACGGTGTGGTGTATTTATGAAACACATATTGTTTTTTTTTTAATATACAACATAAATTCAAGACAATCATATTCGCAACAAATTATTGTATATCTCACATAAGGGGTATTCGCGATGTGGTGTACTTGTGATATATGTTTGCAAAAATATGTTTTGAATTTTCTAGAGTGAGTCTATATTCGTGGTAAATTTTTGTTTTTTTTTTATATCTGTTTATTTATTCTAATGTTGTGATCCAAATTTTTTTATTAGAAAAAAATTATTTTTTTTTAATATTTTTTTTAATATTTTATATTTTTTTATAATTTTACACCAAAATTTACTCTGAATAAATTTGTAGTTTTCCATTGCAAGTTATATAAATTAATCCATTTAAAACTCTATATATTTTGTTTCTGTGAATGTGAAAAATCTTCTTAAAATATCAAATTTATCTTAGGCACAATATACAAGACCAAATAAACCACATTGTGAATGCCCCTTATACTGTATATCAAAAGAAAACTCCTTTTTGATGTCTCAAACAATCGATAATGACTTCTAAGATTTGCCATTTATTGTCAATGCTCATTCAACACTTTGTTTATTGCTATAATACAGCAACAACAACAACAACAACAATAACAACAAGTAGAAAAAAAAAATGCCATTGTCGTGTTTATCTAACCCATCAATCGAGTTGATCTAAATGTCAAAGATTGCCACGCAATTGACTTTAGACACTCTTGTTTTTTTGTTTTGTTGTTGTTCTTATTTTATTTCATTTTTGTCTTTCGATTTTTTTTTTTGTTTTTTTTTTTCTTTGCTATTCCGTTCTTCTGCCATTGATTGTTCAAGGCGTTCGGCATTTGGCACTTAAGTGTTAAGCATTTTATTCATGCCTATCAACACCCTGGCATGATTATTGTTTTTTTTTTTTTATTGGTCGCATTCTGGCAGAAAAAGCGCTCAGGTAGCGAAGTAGCATAAAGTGATACATTCTGCTGAATGGGTTTTTTTGAGAAACGTCAAACTGCAATCAGCTGTTCGTGATTCGATTAAAAAAAAATTAATTAAAAGCAATATAATAAAATTAAATTCGCAAGGAAATCATGGAAAAGATATTTAATTAAGTATTTTTATATTAAAATACTAATCTTATAATTTTACAGCACAATTTCACAACAAAACACTTTTTTCATCTGTCAACATCAAGTGAGCGCAAACCGCTCAATCGAGGTAGCATAAAATATTTTCGCTACCTAAAATGGCGACCGCTCAGGCAACATGTTGTGTGAGCGCTTTATGCTACATACCATTCAGCCGGAAAGTTGAGCAACAGTTGCGTAGAAAGTATCGGCCAGAATGCGACCATTATTATCCGAGTATGCTTTATAATGCTGCCATGTTGACAACTGATTTAACTAATGTTGTTTTAACACGCTTTCTCCACAATCTTCATCAACATCGTCGTCTTATACTCCTTTCTAATTTTTTTTTTATTTTTTTTTTCTCTCTTTTGCAGATCAAAAATCAATACTAACCGATAACGATTGGAAGAAACTATGGATGGCAGGCGGCATAAATCCCGACACAAAGGGGGATAACAATCTGGATTCAAGTGACAGTCCGATGTTCGAAGATAGTGAGGTAAGTGAAACATTGCTCTGTCGAAAATGACAGCAATTAATGAAGAGAGTCTTCGCTCAAAGTCGGTATATGTCAGAGAAAAATAATTTTTAAGAGAAAAAGTGTTGCCAACTTTTAATAAAATCAATAAAAATACCAATGAATGAACTATTTTAGTTCAAATTCCAATTTAATTTTAAAAAATTAAAACTGTGTGTAACAATTTCTTCTAGGTAGGCCGATGAGTTTTCAAAAGAACTTATCGTATTAATTCTTTTTTGAATTGAAAATTTTGAAATAAAAATTGTCATTTCACGTTTTGATTAGAACAGATCAAAACAGTTTTCACAATTTCACAAAATTTAGTTTAAGAAAAAAAAAACAAAAAAAAACAATAAAAAAATAATAAAAAACACAAACCAAAACTCGATTGTATTTGAATTTGAATTATGATCAAAAAAGTAACCAATAAAAATATGTTCTTTCTTAACCCTCTAAACCTTATATATGCCTCAAGACACTCACAGTATAACTTCACTTTACTGTGCAAATAAAAAGTTTTCTTATTTGATTCTGTAACGACCATAAAGCTCATATATCTCGTCGTACTTCTCATCAAGTATTGATTGCATTTTGCCGTTTCGGTTTTTACTGTGATCACTTTGATGTAAGAAGTTGCATTGTGAATAGAGAAAAGTTTGTAGAAAAAATAAATATATTTTAAATAAAATTTAACTTGAAGCACTAGTTAAAGTGAAATAACAATTTCTTTTCTTATAATTAAAATTAAATAAAAACTTCCCAAAAGTAAAAATTTCTACCTGACCGCTATTTTTAACCTAAACCCACAACAGTGGCACTCTTTGCCTTTTTTATTCTGTCTTCTTAACTACAAGAAAATTGTTTTCAGATGATATTTCTATTTCTGAGTTTGTGACCCATAATGACCCAGGTCATAATTCACGTAGAAAAAAAAATATTCAAACATTTTTTTTTTAGTTTTTAAAATCGGAGTCTAGAGAATTAAGCAATTTAACATTATAAAATTGCGTATATATGTTGTTAAACATCAACATTTTCTTCATAACTACCATAGTACAATAATCTTACCATCTACCATGTGATACCTATCATACAATACCCTTCAAACCATATCCATCAAAACATACCCATCATCAAATAGCCATTATAATATAGCTATCATAACATACCATAACATACCATACCATACCCATCACACCAGGCCCATTGTACCATACTCTTCATAAGACACATACCATACCTATCATACCGTATTCATCATTCAATACCTTTCATTTGACACCCAACATAATAAACCATCATATAAACACGAACAAAAAAAAAAAAATATAAATAAAAATAAATATGTCCTGTTTACTTTGCTCGAGTGGGCGTGTCACTCTTATCAGTTCAAAATCTTTGTAATTAATTTACAGCCCAAAATTTTTAGTCTGTTATAAGTTATAAGTTATATCCTCTTAATTAATAACGGGTTATCCATTTTTCTCCTTGGGAAAGTAGAGTGTAAAAAACACACTAAAAATGCAGATTTCGATAAAATTTGGACTTCATTATAGTAATTATAGTAAATTACAATATCATTCAAGTGTCCTCCCCGAGATTTTTTACAATATTCAATCCTTTTTAGATAATTTCCGATAATTTCTGTGCACATCTCGGGCACTAACTCGACCATAACTTGATGAATGTTTGTTTTCAATTTCTCAAGAGTTTGAGGTTTATTCATGTAAACACGATCTTTTGCGTAGCCCCCAAAAAAAAGTTCAGAGGTGTCAAATCCTTGATCGTTTTCAAAATAATACGGACCAATGACATTACCAAATCATAATGCACACCAGATAGTCACTTTTTGCTGATGGAACGGTTTCCCCACAATCACTTGGGGATTCACGTATTCACCTAAGGCGAAAAAGGTGTCATCCCTGAAGAAGATTTGCTTCGAAAAATCAGCATTTAACAAAACTCTACTTTTTAACAATTTTAGCGTGTTGTTTGGGGGTAAAATGTTCCATGTTGTTAAATTACAAACCTTTAACATAAAAACCCGTTTGAATGACATGAACATTTGATAACTACCAAAAACTAGGGCTGCATTTTCAAAGTTTCATTCTGGTTTTCATAAATAGCCCTTCTGATAGAGATTGACTTTCATTTCCTGCTTTGAACATACACCCGAGGCAAAGGACAAATTTATTGAGATATTAAAAAGCGTACACCGAGAAAAAAGTTAAATCACCCAAGTCGGCTTAGGTAAAAATTATTGTATGGACATTAGAAACTTATGCTTATTCACCAAAGTAATATATTGTTTAAAACATTGCTTTGAAAGCATTTACTTCGATACCCTGCCAAAAAAAAATGTTTGATTCACCCAAGCCAAGATAACATTTTAACCAATAGTGTAGGTAGATCACCGTAAACTTTGACATTTTATCAAAATGGTATGAGCAAAATTTATCGCTGAATACTTCGCATTTAATTAGATATACTGGGTGATTTTTTTGAGGTTATGATTTTCATGCATTAGTATTTGACAGATCACGTGGGATTTCAGACATGGTGTCAAAGAAAAAGATGCTCAGTATGCTTTGACATTTCATCATGAATAGACTTACTAACGAGCAACGCTTGCAAATCATTGAATTTTATTACCAAAATCAGTGTTCGGTTCGAAATGTGTTTCGCGCTTTACGTCCGATTTATGGTCTACATAATCGACCAAGTGAGCAAACAATTAATGCGATTGTGACCAAGTTTCGCACTCAGTTTACTTTATTGGACATTAAACCAACCACACGAATGCGTACAGTGCGTACAGAAGAGAATATTGCGTCTGTTTCTGAGAGTGTTGCTGAAGACCGTGAAATGTCGATTCGTCGCCGTTCGCAGCAATTGGGTTTGTGTTATTCGACCACATGGAAGGTTTTACGCAAAGATCTTGGTGTAAAACCGTATAAAATACAGCTCGTGCAAGAACTGAAGCCGAACGATCTGCCACAACGTCGAATTTTCAGTGAATGGGCCCTAGAAAAGTTGGCAGAAAATCCGCTTTTTTATCGACAAATTTTGTTCAGCGATGAGGCTCATTTCTGGTTGAATGGCTACGTAAATAAGCAAAATTGCCGCATTTGGAGTGAAGAGCAACCAGAAGCCGTTCAAGAACTGGCCATGCATCCCGAAAAATGCACTGTTTGGTGTGGTTTGTACGCTGGTGGAATCATTGGACCGTATTTTTTCAAAGATGCTGTTGGACGCAACGTTACGGTGAATGGTGATCGCTATCGTTCGATGCTAACAAACTTTTTGTTGCCAAAAATGGAAGAACTGAACTTGGTTGACATGTGGTTTCAACAAGATGGCGCTGCATGCCACACATCTCGCGATTCTATGGCCATTTTGAGGGAAAACTTCGGAGAACAATTAATCTCAAGAAATGGACCGGTAAGTTGGCCACCAAGATCATGCGATTTGACGCCTTTAGACTATTTTTTGTGGGGCTACGTCAAGTCTAAAGTCTACAGAAATAAGCCAGCAACTATTCCAGCTTTGGAAGACAACATTTCCGAAGAAATTCGGGCTATTCCGGCCGAAATGCTCGAAAAAGTTGCCCAAAATTGGACTTTCCGAATGGACCACCTAAGACGCAGCCGCGGTCAACATTTAAATGAAATTATCTTCAAAAAGTAAATGTCATGGACCAATCTAACGTTTCAAATAAAGAACCGATGAGATTTTGCAAATTTTATGCGTTTTTTTTAAAAAAAAAGTTATCAGGCACTTAAAAAATCACTCTTTATTTATAAGCGATCTAAATGCATGATTTTTTTACTTTGTAAATCTATTTTTTAAACTTTGTAAATATATGTATATTTACATTTAATAAAATAGGGTTTCCTTAGTAAAAATTAAAAATTTTGGTTAATTTTATTTAGAAGTTTCATCTAAGTACTTGGGTAATTTTGCACAACAGCAATATACAAAATTTTACCCAAGTATATGTTCATTTCATACTTGTCTTTGGAAAATTTTTACAAAAACAATATAAAGTAATTTACCTAAGTAGATGTATATTTTATACTTCTCCCTGTATATTTATTTATCTAATTAAATTTTCTTAGTTCAACAAAGTTTGTTTGTTCGGCAGAATAAGCAAGCACGCTCATATAAATTGTCGAAGCTACACAGAAAATAAAAGAATTGATTTATTACCTAAACTAGTTTAGCTAATGTGAAAGTTTCTATTTCACCTAATCTTTTCAACAACTTTTCTACTTACACAGTTAATTTAACAATCATGCATTAGGTAATTCACCTAATTCAAATTAGTTAATTCAACTAAAATTTTGCTTATTAAATCATCTAATTCTTCTAGTTATTTTACCTAATGCAAGTTGTCGATTTGTTCGTACACTAGGGAAATAACGCATATTAGCATTATCCACGCCTCAGTATAAATTTTATATAAATATTTACGTGGATAAATCAAATGCTTTCCTTACAACTTGTTTTTTTCCCGTATTTGAATTTTATAGGAAATTCTCCTATAAAAAACATAAATAAAAACAAAGTGAGAAAATTTTACAAAAAGTAAAGTCCGATGCGAGAATTGAACTCGGGCCGCTGGCGTTATAGTCAAACGCCTTACCGCTGTGCTGTTACGCCGTTTAATAACTTGTGAACAAAATGTATATAAAAATATGAGGTCCACAACTCTGAAATTATTTTTCCACTGGGTATCTACAGCAATTTGATTAATTGGTATGTAGAGTAAATTCATCTATTGGAAATTTAGCTCAATAGATAAGGCGTTGGTTGTTGAAATCTTGAGATCAGAGGTTCGATTCTCAGCGGTGGCAAAGAAATTTTTTCAGTCATTTATACAATGTATATATCTCTCTCATTCTATCTACTATAAAACAAATCTTTCTTCTCTATCATGTGACGAAATGAAGTAAAGTCGTCACCTAAGGAGGGAAAATTTCACTTCAAAATAGAAATTGCAAAACAAAAAACATATTTTTTGCATATTTTTTGCACGGCATTCCCACTCTTAAGTGGGAATGCTATCTAAATAATTAGATGATTTTTCTACACTTAGTAGGTGGCTTGCCTAATCTGAAGTGGTCATAGTTTAAAAAAAATTAGCTAATTCTTCTAACAAATTATGTGTCTTATCTATTTTATGGTTGAAGGTACACCTAAATATTTAGGTTTTTTTAGCTACTCTCGCAGTTAAACTACCCAATATAATTGCATATAATTAACATTTAGAAATTGGTAGCGCACCTAATCAAATTCGTTGACTGAAAATCACCGGATTACTTTAGCTGAATTCACTACATTTTTAGGTAAAAGTTCTACTCTTTTTTATCTGTGTAATGTGTAAATTACAAAATACTTTACTAATTTATCATCCAAATCAATATCAGTAAGTTCACATGTAAAACTTAGGTGTTTTTCTCAAAAACTTAGGAGGCTGAAAACTGCCAAAGCCATCGTGTAAATCATACTAGGTTTTTTATTAATTTTACATAAGCTTTTTTCTCGGTGTACTATCGACTAGAAAGACACGAGAAGCAATCGATTTTTTGATGTGAGATAATAGTGCTGACGTATCTCTTTTGTCTTTATTCATTATGATAGGGTATTAGGGGAATTACCTTAATTTCGTATCACGAAAAAGCACACCAACGAGTAGCAAGGCATGAGAACGAACAGATATTTGTATGGCTGAGATCACACGGTGATCGTTTGAACAGCGTTCAATGAACACTTTTTACTCTCATTTACATTTTGATCGCTTCTCGGTCACACGACAGTAAAATGATCGGCCTCCAGTTCGTTATTTCACCACGCTGATGAAATAAATAATTCAAACACTGATTTTAAAGGTGATTGCTGCCGTGTACAGCGTTCAAACATGAACATATTTTAAACGCCCTACAAAATGTTCATCCGCTTCCACTCTCACTGTTTTTGACAGTGATCTCAACGTATGGAAGAGAGAAATACTGATCGTTTTCTATTTATCATTTGTGATTTGTTTCGTGTTACAGCATGATGGGATTAATCTGACACTGACTGATTCCTTCTACTTTGACTATTGTATACTTAGATATATGCTTTTTATTCCCGCACATCAAGGACAAACTGCATGGACCACGATTTTTGACTTCAGAAAAAGCCGTTGATGACTTCAAAAGCTATGTTTGAAGATGTCTCAAGCGGAATGGGAATGGGAATGCAAAAATGTATTAATCACAATCAAATAAATAAATAAATTGACCATTTCTGCCCTTAATAGGACCTTGACTATGCTTCTTAATATCATTGTGGGTTTGCACACAAATAATCGAGAAGGGAACCTACTAGTTTTATACCGATTCCGAACCGCTAATGTGCAAGTTCTCAATAAGCTTAACATGGTATTATTTACTCTCTGAGGATTACCATTTGCCATCACCAGAAAGGAGACGATCAATTCGAAAAAATAATTTCAATTGAAAAAAAGCTTTCAGTTGTTTCAGCTGGGGTTCGAGTCGGAGCTCGTCATGCAGAGCTGTTATTGTTGTTTTCTTCATTAACATACTTAGCCTCGAGCTCAACAATTAACTTCAATTTAATTGAATGAAAAGGTCACATTAAATTTAAAAAAAAAAAAAATAATGAAAATAATTCCGTCTTTATATTTACCCTCGAAATGTATGTAGTACCTCACGCATTGCTTATTTTTAGACAGCGCCTTAAAGAAGAGCGTGTTCATTTCTTTTTATTTGTTGCTTTTTATAGACATCTTTTTTACTTTCTTCCTGCTTTTTTGCCAAAATTAAATGTTAGCTTGTTTAATTTTTTATTTTTTTTAAACTATGTCTGCGTAAAATAAATATTCATCGCTATGTAAACAGCCGCAAACTAGGCTACAAATAATTATGTTCAAGACATAAAACATTTTGTATCTGCCTCGCTACTGCAAGACGCTATTTTCGTTTACTTGCCGCTGTGTATAAATTAATTATTTGTGTAATCTTTGTTAATATTTACTCACATAAATAGTTTAATTGAATTTTCTATTTATTCAACAACAATAGCAGCACAGACACAACTACTCTGGGTAAATACTTAAAACTCAAACATACATACATATATACATAAATATACAAACACCTACTCAAACATACACATATACTTGCTATTGCGTCAGTAATTAAATTAGTTTTACAAATGCAACAGGACAAGGAAGGATGTATTTAATTGGTTTAAGCTTGCTTTTGTTACATTTGCTCTTCTACGCTTTTAAAATGTCTTCCGCTGCACTAGTGTGTGTCTCTGTCTGTTTCTTTGTCTGTCTATATGTCGATCTGTCTTTATATCTGTCTGTATGTACGTTTAAACGCTTAGAAATGATTATTTTAATGTATGTGTTTATTTTAGTTTTATGTGTGCATAATTGACGCAGCATAACCTCGAACCATCCGAACTAACTGAAAGTGGTGAATATAGTTTTGCTGTATTATTTTCATTGTTGCAGTTATTGTTTGAAGCCACAATTGGAACAAGGTTAAAATTGTTTGCTCTCTCTTTCTATCTCTTACCAGAAAGCATCTAATAGTACATTGGATTTAGGCACATTTTTGATTTAAATATACAAAAAAAAAATTATATATATTACTTCAATACCGTGAAGAAAGAAGTTTCTGATGTCTTCAAAACTGACAGTTTCTAACGCCTCCCTGTTTTCAAGGGTCTATTACTGGGACAGTCAAACCGGGCTTCAAGGATCGTTTCAAATGTTTGTTTGTTTGAGAACTTAATTAAACGAAATCATTTAAATCGCCGTTACAATATTTATTCCTTTTAACCGAATCTAGCTGTTTTATTCTTACAACTAACATGGTGACTTTAAAATTAATAAGGAATTTGAAATTCAATTTGAAATCCTGAAATAAAAATCTATGCAATGTATATCGTTGTATTGTGCATTGTATCCCGATTCTGGGAGCGTGCTTTGTGACTATCGTTCTCAGACCAGTGGTGGGTCTGTAGAAACGTTCTGGAGCCATATGCAGACATTTATACGGGTTGATAGGTTCAATATACGTTTGAGATAAACTATGATCTACCCTAGAACCTATTTTTTAAGTTTTTAAAATATTAAAAATTCTAACTTAATATCTTATTATGGTGAATAAATTTATTTCTTTTATAATTCTTAAAAAACATATTTTTTAAGAATTATATTGTGAGCTTAATGCCAAATAATTCATGAAGCAACAGGTTGCTACAACAACAAAGTTCTTTGCAGAACTTAAACCAAGCTGACTAGACCATGGTTTCGTCGGACGCTACTCCGACTCATCAGTAGTCTCAGTGGTTCTAGCAGTCCACTAACTTTGACAAGCTAATAGGCGCAAGATCAATAAAACCAAAGAGGAATTATAGAAGCGCTATACTTTGTCAAAGCAATGTTTTTCTACTCTTTTGCTAGTCGCAAAATTTCAAAAAGTTGACTGCATTGATTCTGCAAAGATTTTGTTGTTGCGCTTTTTTGTTTACTTCTTTATCACGTATCAATCTAGGTTCCAACATTTTGTTGGTATTAAACCATAGAAGGCGTGAAGAAGGTTTTTTTTTTTGAAAGCAGATGTTTATTATATGCGCAGACATATAATATTACATCATGTTTTCGTAGGTCGTGCTCGCACCAGTTTACATGAGTTATAAAATTGTGAAGAACCACTGAGACTACTGATGAGTCGGAGTAGCGTCCGACGAAACCATGGTCTAGTCAGCTTGGTTTAAGTTCTGCAAAGAACTTGTAGCAACCTGTTGCTTCATGAATTATTTGGCATTAAGCTCACAATATAATTCTTAAAAAATATGTTTTTTAAGAATTATAAAAGAAATAAACTTATTAAAATATGCCACAATTTTATAACTCATGGTGAATAAATTTTTTAGGGAAGAACACTTTGCGGTTTGTTTACCTTTTGCTTTAATGTTCACCCACGACGTTTTTTTAGAATGAGAAAATGTATGAAATTGGATGAACTTGCGTTTACATGCGTTTACATGTAGGATGGACCAACAGAAAAAATCAAAATTTTTTATTTTCATCCTACATTTCGGACGGACCGCAGCATTTGTTTTCACACATCCTACATGTCCATCCGACCTGTCAAGTTGATGCTACATGTAGGATAGTCCAAAATCCCTTATTGCCTATCGCCGCATGCTTGCATGGCTGAGGTCAGACGGTGCTCTTTCAGCCTATGTTCACACGTCAGTCAAATGATTGAATCAGTCAAAACTTGTTGTTGCTTTCCTATGTAAAAAAAATTAACTTTATCTCAGAGCGAAAATGAATTCCAAAATCTTCTCTCGTCAGTCAAAATTTTGATTGAGCTCTAGACCTGCATCAATCAGTCAAATGGTTGCATTATTTTAATTGTTTGTTGTTTAGTAGGAAATTATGTCAAGAAAAGTAGTTAATTAGTAGTTTTTTGGTAATAAAGGTAGTTTTTTGAAGATAAAAGGATGTAATCTGAAACCCTTGCGAACAAAATGAAATGCAACACAACTTTTCTATTAAAAAATTTAAAATAAATAAGTGATAAATAAAGCACACAGCACGATACGAATTCACAAAATAGTAAGTAGCAGAAAAGTAACAAATGGCGTCGTCAGAGTACAATCAAAATATCGTTTGTAAGCAGGCGTCAATCAAAATTTTCAGAGAGAGTAAAAGAGAGTAAAGAGATAAACCTCAATAATTTGAGTGACGTGTTAACATAGCCTTATTTGGCGTGCAATGAATACTTTTATTCTATTTTCTCAATTTGCACGTTAGTAGGTCACACGACAGAAACATGCACGCCGAGCTAATTTTGACATTTCATTCAGTTCCATTACTTTTTCTCCTAAGCTTTATTCCAACAAGAGTTTCCTACAACTATTTTCTTCACACTGTTAACCCTCTGCAACTGACGTGCTCCAAATTTAACAATATTCCGGACTTGGGGTCTAGTAGACCTCACTTTTAAACTGATTTTTTATGATGAAGTTTCTGACTTCCTTACCTTAACTCTCTTTACCTTATTCCATATAACAGCTAATAATTATTAGGCTATCATAAGAATAAAATTTGAAATAAAATACTTTTTTTTTAAGATAAAAACGAATTTTTTATCTTCGAATTTCACGTTTGTACGCACGAAGTTTTGATTTTCGGTGTCTGTCAGACTACGACGTCAGCTGCAGAGGGTTAAAGTACATTAGTAACACTATTCTTCAAAAAATGTACTTTTTAGCTGCTTTAACGCCCATATATTTAATTTCAGTACCCAGCAACACTGTCTGCACAGTGCTCACTGCCATGTACACCGAGCAAGAATGAACATATTTTGCTCGGTCTACAAAGTGTTCATCCTCTCAGAGTCTCACTGATTTGCATTGGAAACAACAAAATCATTTACAATCATTTGCAGCCCATCCAAAATATTCAATTAACGGACACAACCATCAAATAGCAACCGATATTGATACAGCTGCTGTATCATGTAGAAGCCCTTTTAGGTACCGGCTGAATGTTCGCGACCTTCCAACAAGATGGAAATACTTCTGCCCTGTATTATCTCTATGTTTTCCGAAAAAAAAAACTTATTAACTTCGCAGTCTTAAAAACTGACGAAACAAAAACATTACATTTTCAGGTACATATTTGTATATGTAGGTATATGGTTAAACAAAGAAATCTTATTAATGGCGTTGTCTTAAAACTAATTTTTCTTACTTTAAGGCCCAGTTTCAATTTTTTGAGTAAAAAAACGGGCTTGTTTGGATGTTTTTTTTTTATTTTATTAAATATCAAAACAATTTTTTTTTTTGTTTTTATTTCAGTCTTAGATTAACAATTTTTTTTTTTTTTGGGTTTTTTTTTTTTTTGCAGCCATATTTACGGTTATACAGAGCGTAAAAGTTGAGGTCGCGAACAGGAGGCCTCTTGCGGCTTGCACGATATCACCTCTTCAGGTGGTTTGATAAAAAAAACAAAAAACCAAAATTTTATAACAGTTTTGTCTTGTGCGTGAACCAACCAAAAGTGTAACACTAAAAAAAATAAAAAAATGCCGCATAAAAGAAAAAAAATTCCATTTTTCATACACGAAATGGGACCTTATAAACTTTATTTATTTTTATTTAATGAACATATTAGTATAATAAGAACGAGTTCTTTTGCTATACAAAGGTAGTGACTTATATTATTGAGTACTTTTAGGTTATTTTAATTATAAAATATACTTAGAATTTTAGATTACATTATATTGCATCGATAATAGAATTATTCGAACATTAAAAAAATTAAGATGGATTAAAATAATTGTGTATTACTAAAAAAGATAGAAAAAAAAAAATTAAAATATAAAATAGAGGTGAAAAGAAGAAGTGAAAAAGGGAGATCTGGTTGTATATTTTTATAAGTACTAATATTTAAGTAAAATGTTTAAGTACGGCCTGCCTAAAGCCACTCTTGCCATTCATAGATCTAATATTGCATGGTAAACCATTCCATAATCTAATGGCATTAATGAAAAAAAGTCTGGTAGAGTTCAGATATTTCCAGTTTTGTATTACTTCTAGTCGACCGGCAAAATTGTAGTTTCTCATAGAGATACAAAGGAGTCTTGGAGTAGATAAGTTTATGTAAAAAAATACAATTTCGGACATTAAGATAGCTGATGATGTCACACCCAAGAATACTTTTCTTAAATTGTGATATGTGATCAAATCTGTGTATGTTATAGACATATCGCGTGGCTTGGTTAAATGCAACTTGCAGTTTGTGTTCGGATCGTGAGTCTAGTCTACTGTAAATGAGCTCAGAATATGTTATCACAGGAACGATAAGTTGTTGCACAAGCTTACGCCTAGTTTCAATGGGAGTGAATTCTGCTGTCATTTTGAGATTGCGTAGAGTAAAGTAGATGTTACGTACTACACTATTTATATGATCAGTGCATGTAAGAGATGAGTTAATGTGATAACCAAGGCTTTTAACTGTGTTCACAAGTTTCAGTTTATTGTCACCTATAAACAGGTCCGGAATGTCATCAAAGAATATTTTGTTTCTGCTAATTGGTAACACGTACGATTTGAGTTCATTTAGTTTCAGACCATTTATTATGGCCCATTGATTTATATTATATAGATCTTCATTTAACCTGCAGCTGAGGTCTTCCAAGAGACCAGTCCTACGAGAGAGGTGTAATTGAACATCATCTGCATAGGCATGCATAGAAGCATGCTAACAGATGGAAAAAATATCGTTGATGAATATGGAAAAAAGCAGTGGGCCAATAACTGAGCCCTGAGGCACACCACTGCATACTGACTTGAATCGAGAGCATCTATTGGCAACACTAACTCTTTGAGTTCTATTCGACAAATAGCATCTTAAAAGATCTACGGCATTATTACAGAAACCATACCTGCATCTAAGTTTTTGGCAAAGCAAGGTGTGATTTACGGAATCAAATGCTTTGGAGAAATCAAGCATGCAAAGTAATGTAATTAAGCCCTCATCATACGGTGATCCAACATCATCCAGAACTTTTAAAGTAGCGGTTGAGCAGCTGTGCCCACGACGAAAGCCAGATTGCAGTGGAGATAAGAGGTTATTATTAGTAAAAAAATTGGAAATCTGGTCAGCCATTATAGCTTCACATACCTTCGATAGGGATGACAAAATACTAATAGGCCTAAAATCATTTGGTTCACATGCAGAGGTTTTTTTTGCGATAGGCAGTACTTTGGCAATTTTCCAAAGCTGATGAAAAGTGGACGTTGTGAAGCAATGATTTACGATGTAAGAGAGCCAACTAAGTGGGGTAAGATAAGTTTGACAAATCTTATCGAAATCCCATCCTCTCCAATCGCATTAGACTTAACCTTCCTAATTTGTTTACAAACTTCATATTCGCTTACATTAGTAAACTGACAGTTAGGATCAATCAAAACATTCGATATTTCATCAGAACTACCAAGACTCGTATTATTACTTAGGAAAAAATCATTTAGTACATCAGGATCAACTAAACAGCCAGCTACAGGCTTGTTGACAATGCTAAGATTTTTAATATTTCGCCAGAGTATTTTGGAGGGAAGCGTTGTTTTATTGTGGGAATTATCTAAATGAAATAAAAAGCAAAACAAAATATTTTTTTATTTGAGTGTTTTTATTTAAAATATATTAAAATTTTTATTTTAATTACAAAATGAAAAAAGATTTAAGTTAATCGGACACATACTTTTCGAGTTAGAGTGCAAGCCGTTTCAAAAAATGTAATTTTTTCAAATGAGAGCCAATATCAAGCTGTCTGATAGAACTTCAACAAGGTGTATGTTTTAAACGGCTTTGAATTTTATTCTGAAATTTTTTTTACACATCCTTAGGATGTTTTTGAAAATAATAAAATTAAAAAAAAAAATTCGAAAATTTATCAAAAAAAAAAATTGAAACTGGGCCTTAAGAGCTGCAAAATTTGAAAAAGAGCGTTGGCTGTGTCGTGGACACACCCGTAAGTTTTGACGTGACGGTGTTTCTTTATACTCCTATTTCATGTCCAAACTCTTGTTCTAATCCATGACCAAATTTTTGACTTAATCAAATATACCGAATCCCTTTCCTAGTTTAAAAAGGTGTTTCTTAGTTTTTGTCCTAATCCATATCCAAATTCATGTCATTGTCCTTTTCCAGTTTCATTGTGTTATTTTGTTGTTTGTGAGCAGTGAAATCGTAACTAACTAGATTTTTGTTGTTGTTGTTGTTGTTGTAGTTGTTGTTGTCTATGTTGATGTTGATGTTGATGTTGATGTTGATGTTGATGTTGATATTGATATTGATGTTGATGTTGATGTTGATGTTCATGTTCATGTTGATGTTGATGTTGATGTTGATGTTGATGTTGATGTTGATGTTGATGTTGATGTTGATGTTGATGTTGATGTTGATGTTGATGTTGATGTTGATGTTGATGTTGATGTTGATGTTGATGTTGATGTTGATGTTGATGTTGATGTTGATGTTGATGTTGATGTTGATGTTGATGTTGATGTTGATGTTGATGTTGATGTTGATGTTGATGTTGATGTTGATGTTGATGTTGATGTTGATGTTGATGTTGATGTTGATGTTGATGTTGATGTTGATGTTGATGTTGATGTTGATGTTGATGTTGATGTTGATGTTTATGTTGATGTTGATGTTGATGTTGATGTTGATGTTGATGTTGATGTTGATGTTGATGTTGATGTTGATGTTGATGTTGATGTTGATGTTGATGTTGATGTTGATGTAAATGGTTATGTTGATGTTGATATTGATATTGATGTTGATGTTAATGGTTATGTTGATGTTGATGTTGATGTTGATGTTGATGTTGGTGTTGGTGTTGGTGTTGGTGTTGGTGTTGGTGTTGGTGTTGGTGTTGGTGTTGATGTTGCTGTTGGTGTTGGTGTTGATGTTGGTGTTGATGTTAGTGTTGATGTTGGTGTTGGTGTTGGTGTTGGTGTTGGTGTTGGTGTTGCTGTTGGTGTTGGTGTTGGTGTTGGTGTTGGTGTTGGTGTTGGTGTTGATGTTGGTGTTGGTGTTGGTGTTGGTGTTGGTGTTGGTGTTGGTGTTGGTGTTGGTGTTGGTGTTGGTGTTGGTGTTGGTGTTGGTGTTGGTGTTGGTGTTGGTGTTGGTGTTGGTGTTGGTGTTGGTGTTGGTGTTGGTGTTGGTGTTGGTGTTGGTATTGGTGTTGGAGATGTTGTTGGAATTGGAGGTGGTGCTTTTCGTTTAGCTTTTTTTTTTGCTTCCCCATTCGTTGAGCTCTAATTTCAATTAATCCAGCAAAAGTGATGCATATGCGTCACATTAGGCGGTTCCCTGGGGGTTTTCGACACGCCGTAAAATTTTTTTCTTATTTTTGTCATATGCCCGAAGACCTCACCTTTGTTTTCGTTCCTTAAAATTTACCGTTGCTTCAGTAGTCACAGAGTTAAAAATCCATGCAACGTTTTTTCATGGCTGTAGCATTTTTACTACATTATGTGATTGCATCCCTGAAATCATGACAACAAAATTTTTTTTGTAATTTAGTTGTGAAGCGTAATAACACATCCCTGCTGTCGTTAAACAAAATTTACTGTAGCACTCCTCCTGAGTGAGTAATAATTCCATGAAACGATATTACATTTCTGTTACATAAGCTGCTATATTCACGACCTGACGACGCCGGAATTTTTTTTTTATTTTTGTCGTAAAGCCATGTATAAAAACTTTATTTTCCTTTTTACACTTTTATCGTAGGTTATATACTCATTGAGTAAAAATTCAATGCAACGCCGCTGCATGAATGTTGCGTTATCGATCTTTGAGCGGCTCTCTCAGCGTCCTTACGATGTCAGAAATTTTTTGTCTAATTTTGTTGTGAGGGCTTCCAATAGGCCTTTATTGGCGTATCGTATTTTTAATCCTAGCACTAATACTCAGCGAGTAATAATTCCATGTAACAAATTTTCAGTTGCGTTGCTTACGCAGCTCCCACTACGTCCCTATGCTGTATTAAATTTATTTTTTGTTTTTTTAATATAGCCAAAGAATTAACCTTTACGGTCATACTATTTTTTTAATCATAGCTCTTATACCCAGCGAGTAACAATTCAATGAAACGCAGATGAATTTTTAAAAAATTCATTTTTTAACTTTTTTGGAAACTAGAGGAGTATAACGTAACTTCGTCACGTCAATAACCTCATCGAAATCAATATTACTTGCAACCTTGTTTTCAATGGATACAAAAGCAAAGATCGGAAAGCCTTGCCTGTATCATAGAAGACCTTAAATAATTCTTAATTAATTTTATTTTAATTCAATACGACAAAATGGGACACACATTTTTTAACGTAATATATTTGTACCTTTTTCTTTCTGTTTGAAAACCGGACCACCCACCAAAGGCTTCCTCTTCGGACCTGACTGCAATCCTGCAAGTCTCATTAAACCAAGAGTGGTCTTCTGGTTTAATGCTACTAATTTTATTGGGGCTGATAGACCGCATGCCAAGTAAAATTATTTGTTGTATTATAAGAGCCGCGGTATTAACATTTCTATCCGCGAAAATAATATCCGATTGGAATTGCTGTAGAAATTATTTTAATGCAGTCCAATTTGCTTTTCCATAAAACCAAGCAATCCTCTTCGGGGCTTTGGGTGTAGAAGTGCATAAGTTAGAATAACAATGAGTTATGTAATTAGAACAATGTTCTACCCTTCTGAGGTAATTAACGAAGAATATCCCCTTTCAAATCCCAAAAGCTGCTATAACCCCATTCGCAAATAAAAGTTTTTTCGCCTTCTTTGAAGTTGGTTCAGCTGCTCTAATTCATTGTTTTTACTGCTGCGTATGTTCTGGAGAACTATGGTGGACCCATTTCGTCACAAGTAATTCATTAATTTTGCTTGTTTTTTATTATTTTCACATCTTATTAAATAGGCCAGCAAACATATCGCACCCTGACTGCACTAGGGGCACAACCAAAAATTTTTCGATTTTGACTTTTTAATATAAAACAATTCGTAGTCATCATCTCCATCGACTGTCAAACCTTTAAACTCCTCTTTTTTCTCTTAAATGTTAAAAATATCGTTTTGTCTCCTTGTGTAGTATGGAGTCGCTTGAAAAACAAAATTGTTTTTTTCTTCTCTTGGAAATTTGTAAGTTTTGAGTTTACAAAATTCTCAATTCCCTCTTTCCCTCCAAATTCCCTCTTGTTGTTAGTGCGCGATATATTTACAGATAACGCCATATCCGGGTCAGACTAGAAACTGTTCAAATCATCCTGGAACTTACAAAAAAAGTATAATTTTTGGTATTTTTATACCCCCACGTTTAAAAAACGTAAATGGGGGTATATTAATTTTGTCACTCCGTTTGTAACGCCCATAAGGAGGGGTGGTAGGTAAAGAAAAGTATATATATTATTGATCAGCATCACCACCCGAGTCAATTTAGCCATGTCCGTCTCTCTGTCCGTCTGTCATCACGATTACAGCCATAATTTTCAAGCTATCATCACGAAATTCAATATTTTAGCTTTTATCTAAAAAACAAAAGTCAAGTTCGAAAATGAGCCAAATCGGATGAAAACCACGCCTACCTCCCATACAAAGTGACTTTATCAAAAAGGTTAAATCTCTTTAAATTCCACAAAAAACAATATATGGACTTGAAATTTTGCATATTAACTTGATATATAACATGCTCTTTGTGTATTAAATTCAACCAAATCGAGTGAAAACTACACTCACCTCCCATACAAAGTGATTTTATAAAAAATGAAAGCGAATATTTTCTGTTAAAACTATGTATAACGAAAATGTTTTTACAAATAAACATTTTATTGACGGCTTAAGACTTTGAATATACTTCGGTTCGGACGTGGGGGTATTTTAACTTCGGCCCAGGCGAAGATCATTTCTTACTAGTTTTTTTATCACAATTACAAACATAAAAAATGTTCGTTTAGTAGAGATAATTTAGTACCGCGAATGACTCGTTAGCGAGTGTCAAAACCACACTCTCAAAAATGTTAAAAAATAAATTTAAAAAAATATACGAGCTAAAAAAAGTTACGAGTTTTCGTTGAAAAATTGAGATAAAAAAATTTGCTGTGCGAATTCAACATTGTCCTTAAAATAATTTTTGTTTGACGTTTTTTTTTGCCGGAAGCTCTATTTTGAATCATTATTAATGCTACGATTTTTCTTTCCTTTTCAGATGATGGCACACAATACGACCGTCCAATTGGGAGGAACAGCATTCTTAGTTTGCAAAGTGTCTGGAGTGGATAGAGTGGGTGTTAATTGGGTTTGTCAATAATTCTTTTATTCGGAATGTTTTTTAAGTTGATGACTTGTTGATATATTTAATGTTGTTATTGTTGTTTTTGTGTTTATTTATATGCTTTTTTATGTAAATATTGGAAAACTTTTTAACTTACTTTTCATTACATAATGATTTCATTATTTCATTTTATTATGAATAGAAATCTGAACGCATTCAAAAATGTCAATAATTTTTTTAAACAACCAGCAGATCCAGGTATTTCCGAGTACTATCAAGAATTTGCGGTATTTTATGCTATACAGGTCATACTGGGGTGAACGAATATGGGCCTAAAGCTCAAATTTGTTTTCAATATAAATAATGAAAGGTCATATTCAAATATTAAGAATATGTTTTTAGTTTTTCGGATTTTAAAGTTCCACTTCCACTTAAGCTCACATATAAATTTGCACTTTTATCAAAATAAAACCCTGATAGCTCGACTGCTCGAAAAATGCTCGAAAAAAACCATCTTGTCAAAAGCTTGACATGATGCTCCAGATCTGATTTCAGATTCGCATTCTTCGCAAAAACATAACCTTGTAGACCCCTGTGTCTTAATTTTGAACTTTGTTTTTAGTTTTCTTCATATTTATTTTTAGTTAAAAATAAATTTAATTTTAATTAAAATAAATGTTTTCAAACAACTGGAATACAATGTTTGTTAAGATGCAATTTAATTTCTCATTAACTGGTAAGCTTATTAATTGCACTTAATAGCGAAAGCTTATTATCGAAAAGCTTATTAAGCTTGTACCAACAATTTTATGACATAAATGTCTCGAACATTTCAATTCTTGAAAATACTTTAACAAAGCTCCTGTTTACGTATTGTCTCTACTCCTGCCTCTCAACTTATGCACTTTGTTTAAATTAAAATCCTTAACCATTTTATAAGCTGTAAAAATAAAAAATGCAATTCATTACGCTCAATGCTGTCAACACTGTTGCTAGTGGGTTGCCTTTATTAATTATGTTAAACTGTCACGCAAAGTTGGAATAAAGTGCTGCACACTATTTGTCAATCATGACCTCGTCGCCATGGAATGACCTGGGTGTTGGTGTAGTAGCGGGCAAGAGTGCTATTCTAGGGGTTCAAGGTGAGGGCAGTGATTTCTTCAAAGGGAAGCACAGCTTAAATTTGTTTTCTTTATTTAAAACAACAAAAAGAAAGAAGACCAACCGATCCGGTATGACTTCCATTTAAAATTTGATGCAGACTAGGCAGAGGCGGCTCCGCAAACGGCATTTTAACTTGGGTCAAGCCAAAAATAATGCTGTCTTGACTAGTTGTTGTTTGATTTTATTTTATACTAGCCTTTTCCCGGCGCGTTGCTGCACCCTGCAACTATATGGGAACATAAAAGGTGTATTCAAAACTTTTCTTAGACTCATAGTTTGACACCACTGTCATTTGCCACTTCCCGTTACAGTTTCCCAGTAGTTTTAATGTTCACAGAAAATGATTTTTATTAATAGATAAGCATTTGAAAAACAGCTTGGTTTTTGTCTAAAAATATATTTATTGCGATAACTTTTGATCGGAAAGAGATATTGGTATAATTTTTTCACATAAATTATTCTTTGAGCTTAACTATTCTATAAAAAGAATAAAAACAACTTTTAAAAAAATTAATTTCTTTAAAAAATCACTGGGGGTATGTGGTCATGTTTTTTGATGACAGAACAGTTAATACATTTTTTTGTAAAATTGGAAGCATTTTTGCTATTAAACGCTATGTCATGTAAAAGGTAGTCAAAAATGCAATTTTGAGTTTTTATTATTTTAACAACAAAAACAACTTTTGTGTCATTTTTTGAGTAAAAAGTCAATATTTTTGACCTGTTTTGAAAGAAATATTAAAAATATATCCGCTAAAATAACGGTACCCTTTAAATTGTTTTTATTAAGTGCTTAAGTTGAGCTTATCAACGAAAAAAATTTGAATGAAATATATTCAAAAACAACGGAGTTATTTGCATCGCAAGTAAAATATACGAATTTCTGATATTTTTTTTTTGTTATTCTAAGGAAACGATGGTTATAAGAAAAAGACGTTGTACCAGAAGTTTGTGAAATTTTAAAGATATGTGAATGTTTTTGGTGTCAAAATAACAGTATTTTCTTAAAATTAATAAATTGAGCATTTTCGCTTGAAAAAAATACGTTAGTAGTTAGATTTGCGTTACTTGTAAAGGGGCGGAAGAGGCGTGGCCAAAGCTTAGTATGCCATAACCTAAGTTAGGATTCAAGTAATATGTGAGCCGAATTTGAGTTAAATCCGTTCGGCCGTTAAGATTTGTATTGTAGTCAAACAAACAGAAAATGATTTTTATTAATATAGATAATCCCTCGTGTGAAAACATTTAAATCTTATCAAATTTCTCAGTTAATGAAAATTAATTAATTAATTATGTGATTTTTTAATTTTAGCTTACAATTCTTTTTTTTATATACATATTTATTGACAAAGTACAGGTTAGCCTTTATTTCAAAAGTTCTTTATGGTGCTTTGTACAAAAGGCAAGAGCCTCGCAACTACTTTAACTATCACTGAGGCTAAATTTGCCTTTATAAAGCTTCAAAAAATACAATTCCGCCTTTCATACATTTTCAATTAGTTCCTATAAAGCTTTCAATAAAGCTGTTTATGAAATCTCTCAACAAGTTAAGCGATAACAGTTTGTATAAAAATTTTCTCCGAAGCCTTATGAAGGTTTAAGCTTACAACGTTAATGATCTGTTGAGCCAAAGCTCTGAAAAGCTTCAGAAAGTCCTAAGAACAGCTTTAATATGAACTGTTATCCCGAACTCACACGGTGATTGGCAATCAAACAATCTAATCGTTTTGTTGTTGCTTTCAATGTGAAACTATCAAAAGCTCTGAGAGCCGGAGCGGATGAACACAGATTGCAGCAATCTAAATTTGTTCATTTTGAGATTGCTGTACATGGCGGCAATCAGCAATCTGAATAGTGTTGCTAGGTTACGAAATAAAATGTTCAAAGAAATGCAAAATTATGATTGGCATGTCGTGTGAGCTACCAACAATCAGCATGTGAAAGAGAGCAAGAAAAGTTCATTGATTGCCAATCAAGCAATCCCGTGTGAGTTGGCCATTACAAAGATAGACAGTAATTAAATGATTTAAAGCTCTATAGAAGCCGAATCGAAGCTTCAAATGTCGAAACATGTTCCTACGAAACATTTATAGAGCCTAAAGACATTCCTGGTACAGTTGGAAAACTTAATTTTAATTAAATTTGTTCAAGGATTTGATTCATGCCTCAACTGATAATGTTCATCGTTAGGTCTTCTCTCTTCCCTTTTCAAATATAATTTCAGCTTCTCAATAAATTTAGTTTTTCTCTGAACAAGTGCTGCATTTCAACGCTATTCGATACTTTTGAACAGTAACAAACAGAAAATTCCTTTGAATGCTTTAATCCTTCAAATTATGTTTTCGTTAATCTTCGAAATATACGCATGAATTATTTGTGTATCTAACCATGCCTGATAGCTAATTCATATAAATAGTTTTAGCCAAACATGCACACATAGACATGTGTGTGTGTGTACACCCACCTACATAACTAAGATATTTTAATCATTTAATTCAATAAATAATAAATGAACAACTCCATAAACTGGAAACTGTTTGATATCAATTTTAATTAGCTTCTTCTTCCGTGCTGAGTTCATACCGCACACATGCTGTGCTGAACACAAGTATGCGTGTTTGTCCATGTATGTTAGATATGCGTGATTGGCAAAAGGATGTCACACATAGCTGCTTTGATAGAAGCAAGCATACCATATATTAGCCAAAATACCAACAAGAAGCGATAAAAATGTTCAAAAATTAATTTCGTCTAATTAAGTTATTAATGTGCTGAAAATAACTAAACTAAGAGTATAGTGGTATATATAAAACTATAGAGTAGTTGGGTGGGTTAGCATGCTTAAGATAAGCGCTGTTTTCTTTTTTTTTTTTTTGTGACGCCTCAGTGAATACTTATATAACATTTTGAAAATATTTTGTATGAGTATCTTGATAGTTGTAAGGCTTAAAATATATTTTTTTTTAATTCCAACCAATTCCAGTTGCTTCAAAAAAGTTCAATAAAAACTCTGTTTTAAGCTTATTCTCAAACAATCTTGAGAAAAAAAAAAAAAAATTTGCCTGCATGTCGTGATGAAAGCAAAAATATTAATAAACTCACAGCAATAAATAGAAAATATTTACTTAATGCATTGAAAGTTATGGAATCGTTCAAAATTGCAACTTGACTCAGAGCTGACTGGGGCAGACAAAGTTGTCAAGGATTTGCATATTAAAAAGTCTAGAAAAGAAAAACAAAAAAAAAATTAAACAAAAACCAAATGTGCATCATGCGCGATTTGCAAACATCATCTTGACAAAATCACAAAGATTACGTCAGGCGCTGAAATATGGGCAGAAATAGTGAACCTACATACACACACACAAGCATACATCTACATACATATACAAAAATATATATATGTCTTTGAACTAAGAAAGATCGTAAAACGTTGTTTGCCATCAAGTAAGGATGCAGGACATGCGCGGTTTATTATTCAACCAAATGATGCTTGCACTGCCGCTGCTACATGCGGAAGGAAGCCGGAAGGCATCTGCAAGACGAATGAGCGACACTGCAGGAAATGCATGAAATATTTAAATGAAAATATATATAAAAGTGGTAACGATTTCTGAGTGCAAGGACATGCAAGGATATGTAAATTTGTACAAAATTCAATTCACCAGTTCTTCTAAGTTATGCAAATCAACGTAGGAAATGCTCATCATGCAGATGCACGAGTGAAAACAAAAAAAAATAAAAACATAAAAATAATCAAAATTATTTATAAATTTTACATAAAACGTTAAAGGATTCTTGTAAACAAAGATGTTGAAAAAGGAAAAACAATGCTGCACTTTTAAGAACCATGATTTGAAAAAGAAATATTATTACACTGAAGGTGTATGATGCTCTGCTCGATAGACACTGCTATTTATTTCGGCTGAGCTTTAATACACTCACACATAAGCCACTTTTGTGTTTTAAAATTTTACGAAATTTATAAGTCAGCCTTCCAACATTTTTATACCTTAAGAGATCTGTCTTAATTTGACTCAATGCCTTATGATCAAAGATAAAAACCTTTGGATTTTATTTAAATTGTTTGTCACTATCCTTTTCTTTGTTCCTAAACTTGTCCTCATCCTTATCCTTATAAGAATATATCTTATACGTGTAAATGCATAAGAATTGGCCATTTCTATGAAATTATAACACGCTATATATAAGCGCTAAGGTGAACATTAATTAATGCCAGTAAAGGCTGGTCTTTAGCCATAGGCGTCCGCAGGAATTTTTCGTGGGTGGAGGGGCCAAAGGTATGCATTGATGTATAAAAAAAAAATAAATAAGTGGCCATTTCAGCCCTTGAAAGGACTTTGACCTAGCTTCTTATGATCAATTGTGTTGTGCGTGTTATTAAGTTTGTACACAATCGACCGAGAAATGGACCTACATGCTTAACGCCGACTCCGATCGGCGATGAACGGAATGTTCTCGTTCTCAAGAAGCTTTACATGGCATTTTGATCACTCTCTGAGGTTTGCCATTGTCTGCAAAGAGGTGACGGCCATACAGAAAAATTATTTTAATTCAAATAATTTTCTGTCGCTGCTGGGGTTCGAACCTGGGTATCCAGGTTCTTTGACATAGCGGCCACGCACTTTAACCAACTACGCCACTGACGCCACATTGATGTATACGTATATTAAAATGATTATATGAAAATGTAACATATACACATAGAAAATAAAAATATATAAAATTTTTCCCGTCCAGGGAGGGTCAAGTTCCCCCTTCTCTTCCCTGTGGACGCCCTTTTCCTTAGCCCTTACGACAAAATTAGACAAAATTTAAACAAAAAAGTCATGACGACGTCATAAGGCCACGGAGAGAGCCGCTCCATGATTAAAAATAAAGCTATTTTAAAATGTTTTAAAAATAAACGCCGTTGCATGAAATTATTACTCGGTAAGTATATGCACTACGGTTAATATTATAAAATAAAAATGAAGGATCTGTACTTGGTCTGACGACAAAAAAAAAAAAAAAAAATTAAACATGGAACGCCATGACAACATGGAAGTAGCCGTGTAATAGAGTAATATTGCAACAAAAATTAAAAAACGTTGCATGAAATTATAACTCCGTGATAATTGACGTTCTAGTATATGAAAAAAAGTATTTTTAAGTATATGAAAAAATACAAACAAAAAAAAAAAATTCAATAGCGTCATAAGGCCCCGCATGAAACCACTCGACGTAACGTAAATGCGCCATTATTGCATGGATTTATTTCATGGTGCTATGGAAAATGTCAATGTAACAAAGCAAAACCCAAATAAAAATCAAAACTAAAACATGACTAATATTAAGACAAGTATCCAAATTCATACAAGGATTAGAACAAGAATTGGAAAAAGGACAAGGACAAAGATTTGTACAACGATTAAGACCTGGAAATATATAAGTATTAGGACAAGGGCTTGGAGAAGTCTTATAACAAAGACTATACAAAGGACGGGAACAAGAAATTGGTCAAGGATTAGGAAAAGGATTCAGGCAAAGATTCAGACAATGATTGGGACAAGGATTGCGACAAGAAGTAGGAAAAGGACTATGTCATGAATTCGGAAAAGAACTAGGACAAAAATTAAGACATAAATTAAAAGAAAAATTTTATCGAATATCACGACAAGGAGTTATAGAGTCAAATATAGAGGGCCAAAAGAATAGGGTCAAACATATTAATAAAGGTAAGTTGGAGACGAGTCTAAGCACAAGGGAAAGGATATGAATAAGAATAGAGACGAGATGTTTAGACAAGATGTTTAGGACGAGATGTCCATGACACAGTCAACTGTATCCTTTTTTACCAATCTTTGTATTGAGCCTTGTTCTTAGTGTGTCCAAATCCTTTTTCTATTCATTGTTACATTTCTTGTTATTATACGAGTACTTTTCCCAATCTCGTCCTAAACATTATTTTAGGTATGTCGTTATCTTTTTCCTGATGATTGTGCAATTCCTTGTCGCAGTCTTTTTCTCAATTTGAATTCTCATCCTAATCCTTATCCAGTTTCAATCGCTAATCATTATCCAAAGCTTTGTCCTACTCCTTATCTTATTCGTGATCATAATCTTTGTTCTAATCCTTTTCCTCATCATTTCCAAATCTATCAGGACTATAAAATGGATTCGGACAAGAACTAGGACATGGACTTAGACATAAATTAAAAGAAAAATTTGATCAAAGATCAAGACAAGGAAAGGAATAGAGACAAGGATTTTTTTTTTTTTTGTCACGTGAAAATCTGCGGGTGTATCCACGACATACTCAACTGTATCCTTTTTTACCAATCTTTGTACTAGATCTTGTTCTTAGTGTGTCGAAATCCTTTTTCTATTCAATGTCCTATTTCCTGTTCTTATCCGAGTACTTTCACCAATCTTGTCCTTAACATTATTTTATGTATTTATGTCTTAATCTTTGTCCTAATTATTGTCCAATTCTTTGTCATAGTCCTTTTCTCAATTCTTGCCTGAATTCTTGCCCTAATCCTTATCCAATTTCAACCTCTAATCAATTTCCAAATCTTTGTCCTATTCCTTATCTTATTCCTGATCATAATCTTTGTTCAAATCCTGTCTTCATAATTTTTTTAGTCTTTGCTCCAATCCTTATACAAATGCTTTTTCTTATATTTGTCTTCATTTTAATTTATTTTTTTTTTTGCTTTTCTTTTGCTTTTGCATTTGGTGCATTAATTTTTCTTTAAGGGGTTCCTGAGAAGCCTTATGATGCCGCTAATTTTTTTTTTTTGTATTTTATTTTTAGCATGTGTTCGAAAACCTCAGCTTTTCCGTCGTTCCATTAAATTTAACGAGCTATAATTCCATGCAAAGTTTTTTCATTGTTGTCACATTTTTACTGCATTAAGTGGTTGTCTCTGCGGTTTCGTAGCTCCAAAAATGTTTTCTCAATTTTCGTTATAAGGACAAAGAAAAATTTTATGTTGTCGGAAAATAAAATTCTTGTAAAATTCTACTACTAATTTGTAGTAATTTCATGCAACAATATTGCATTTTTGTTGCATACCTACACGACCTGTCGACATCAGAGAACAACATTCAAATGACGTTACGAACGTATCCTCAATATACGAGCACCGAATGTGCCTTCTGCATTAAAATTAATGCGCAAATACAAGCACCAATCGCTGCGGATACGAATACCATAGAGTACGAGCAGTCGCGATTACGAATGCCTACGACACAAGAATACCCAATGAAGCGAGACATGAGCAACATTCGCCAAAAGCAATGAATATCCATGCTTTTGTATCCATTCGCACAAAGAAAAAAAAATTGTAAATGTTAATGCAAAGGGAAACAAACAACACAAAGCGCTCCTAGAGAACGGCAGAGAAGTATCAAAACAACAAAAATTCATGCAGCAGCAAACACTCGAGTGTTAAGCGAAGCATTCGAATATCTGCATTGTCTGGAGGCTGCCTTTGTTCATATTCGCAATCGTTGCAAACTGTGCTTAGCACCAATCGTTGTTTACGAACTCGAGCGGTATGCGTGAATTAATTTTTGTGTACGATTGTGGTTGACGACGATTGTTATTCGAGTGGCAAAAAATGACAATCGACATCATAATTTATTTTTTATTTTTGACGCAAGGCCAAGCATAAATCCTTCATTTTTGTTTAATAACATTTATTGGGCCACATATACTCACCAAGTAATAATATCATGCAACGGCGTTGACTTAATGATGCATTTTAATGCTTTAACGGCTCTCTCTGTGGCCTCTCTTTACTGACATATAAACTTATTTTACCGTAGCATCTATGCTCAGCAAGTAATAATTTCACGCAACAAATTTGCAGTTTCGTTGCTTCTGCGGCTCCTTTCGCGCAGGGATGACGTTTTCAAATTTTTTTTTTGTTATTTTTGTCATAAAGTCAAAGAACTGATCTTTATTGTCGTTTGATTATTTTGATCACAACACCAATACTCATTGAGTAAGAATACCATGCAACGTTAATATATTGCGGAAAAATGCATTTTTGACCTTTTTTAGAAATCAACGCGGTAATAAGTAATGTTGTCATCTCAATATAAATTGCTTATTTCACCGATAAAAAGGAAGATAATTTGGAACTTTCTAGGCAAATTGACACTATAGGTCAGACTTAATTAACTGAGTGGATCACAGTGAAAGTCAGGCAAGACTACTGATGAGTTGGTATAGCGGCCAAAGAAAAAGTCTGTCTAGTCTGCTGTATGATTTTATCTATACAGATCTGTTGTTGTTGTTAGTTATTTTCTTCAAAATCGTACTTGGCCATGAGCTCATAAATTAGTCTCAATATAATTTATATATAGGACTTTTTTATATAAAAGGACTTTGTCCGTGTTATTAAATGTTTATACAGAACTGACCCAATATTATTTTAAAGTTCTTTTTTTAGCTACAAACGGCTTATTTTCATATTCTTAAGAATCTTGAGAACACGGCGTTATTAACTCTTTCTGGTTTGCCATTGTTCGCGAAGTGAATACACTTTATTTACAATTATCCATAGCAGATATTTTCTGTGTCAGTTCGATTCGAAGTTTGGTTCTCTTGGCTTGTTTTTTATGCATGAAAGTATAAAGTATAAGACTTTGTTTTTTTTTTTTGCATTTACGAACAAGAAATGGTTAATTTTTAAAAATATTTTATTTAGTAAAAAAAATGTTCTTTTCAACTATTCAAAAAGGCAATTTTCTACCCGAAAAGTGTGAATCAAAAGATATGCTTTAAGTTTGCGGGGAATATATCGTTTGTATTCCAATAACTTAAAAATTAATTTTTCCTCTTTTACAGAAAAACTTTTTTAGAAAAAATTGTTTTATATTTCTTATCAAATATTTTTATTTCTATTTCTTTTGACATTCAATTTAAATCAAACAGAAAATTAAATTAAATTTCATCAAAGCGCAAAGAGTAGTATTTCGAAAACAGCAGGAGCTCAAAATAAACAATAATTATGTAAATATTTTAACACTAATAAACCGCAAACACGGCTCTAATGAACTTTAACATATTCAATTACAATGCCAAACAGGCACGCCTTCACGCCATTCTGCCCACGCATAGCACCTAAATGAAAACTTACACACTCACATACACACACAAACATAGACATACATTCAGGTAACACGACACGTGAAAACAAAACAAAAAAGGGCATTCAGCATAAAAACGGGCAATTAATTCGCAAAAAACAAAAAACAAGGTCGTAAGGTACAAACATGCTATCAAGGCGTTATTTGGCGCCCTACGTGTGCAAAATCTGCGCCCCTTTTTTCTTTTTCGGTTTTTTTGTTTTTTTGTTTTTTTTTTCTCTGTGAACAGTATGTGTTGTATATGTTGTATGTGTTGCTACAGTTGTAGATACAAGTAGATACATATGAGTACAGCTGCACGTCGTACTTTCAACTACACGGAAAACCCACGTGTATGTACATATAGATGTATGTGTTCACACTTATAAAAAAAAAAGGTATCAGTGTGTTGTCTGCTGGCATTATTTTTTTATTTAATGCCAAGTTAACACTAATGTGTTGTAGGTGGTGTTGGTATTGTTGGTGTTGCTGTTTTTTATGGCCGATTTGTTCGTATTGCTTTGCACATGTTATAGGTTCGTAATTAATGCGTAACACAAAATTAATTAAATTAACGCTGACCAGCACAATAAAGTAAAAAGTGGAAATAATGTGGGCAAAAAAAAAAAATAATAAAGACCAATTCAATTAAAATCGCCTCTACTTAATATCCTTGATATCTCAGCTAATATCAATGTGAATATTTACTAGTGCTATAACAACTACAAACACATTACAAATAAATCTGGTATTAATTTATGATTATTAAACACTTAACATTAATGTGCAAACTAACATATTAATAAAAAAAAATATAAATAAATGAAAATAACATACATGGCTTTGTCACTGAACTCCTCCTAAACGGAGGACAGATTTTGATGAAATCGAGCTGATGATGGTTTAGATCTAAAGTTTTACCAGGAAGGTGACGATGTTGTTGCTGTGGCAGTGCTTAAAGGAGTATTTGAAATATAACTCAGAAACAAATTGAGAAATTGTCCTGATTCTTTCATTACACCATTAATTTTTATACAAAAAAAATTACAAAAATACAAAATGAATAAAAATAAACAAAAAAAAAAAACAATCTAATCAAATAAATATCAAAATTTTACTTTTTTTTGCCCGAGTAAAACCGGGTATTTCATCTAGTAATAAATAAAAAATGACTAAAAACATGTTTAAACACAATTAATGCGGCCCTCCATCTTTCCATTAAACGTGTCTAACGGTTTAATGCTAACAAGGTCTAATTGCTTCAAGAAATACAGCCGCCGGACCACCATACGTTATAATTTTTGCAAAAATCGTGGTTTCTGACGAACCGTATTTTCACACTGGCGGCTACTATTGGCGGTTGAAAAGCGAAATCACCGCATTTGGGGATCCGAAAACTCCCGAGAGATTCCGGAGATGCCAATGCATTCAGAACACATGTCTGTTATTACGAATTGTGGGCCGAAGGCGTCATAGGGCCGTACTTTTTTGAATAGGACGTCGAAAGAGCCAATGAAATGAGCTCCATAGACATAATGAACAGTTTTCACCACTAAAAGTTATCTTACGATTTTATTGTTTTGATCAGAATTAGAAGTTTATTTTTATTTTTCTGGTAAAGAATAAGAAACATTTTTGAGTTTTATCATTTTGTTCATGAATAAGAATTGTTTTTCAATTTTTATTTTTTCGCTTAGAAATAAAATTTTTTTTCAATTTTTTTTTTACACTCAAAAATAGAAGTCATTTGTCAAGTTTTATTTATTTCCTTAAAAATAAAACTCAAAACACCACTCAGCTTTGTTGCTGGCACTTGTCAATTCTTATTCCCTACTCCTGAACAGGGGAGCTTTAAGGGAGGGCCGGAGAGGGTTAATATATATGACCGACCCTCATTATTTTTGAAAAAGAAATTTTTCCATCGGGGAATTGTCCCTCCGTCCACCCCTTAGGGGGCTCCAATACAAATATTACAATTTTTGTGTATTTATTTCATACACCTGAACAAGCGGCTTTCAGGGAGGGCCGGAGAGGGTTAATATGTATCATAAAACTATGTGATATGTAGAATTTCGTATCAAAAACATAAAGATATAAGGAAAAGAAATGCACTAAAGAAATATACTCTGTCTACTCTTTTGTTACTCTCAAAAGTTTGAAATATACATAAAAATGTTGTATGTACATTACAACTCTGATACTTAACAGCAGTCAGTGTTTGTCTTTTTGTTTAAGGTTGATGTTTTCAATATGAATGTCAAAAGCATGCTCCATATGCTTCGAATTTTTTTTGGAAATATTATAATTACTGGATGTATGAACCATGCAGATGAAAAGCTACTGTGTCCATTAGACCGTACCACCTCCTATGCAAAAAAAAAAGTGCATACGTCAGCGAATATGACGTATTTTTGCAAGACAATTACGAAAAAAAATTTTTTTGACCGAACGTAGGGGTCGCGCATTGACATATAACTTCATATCTCTGGTGCTTACAGTCAGATTTTGAAGTTTGGTATATATTAGTGTTTTTGTCTTAAGGAGACCAATATGACCTTTATAGAGGTCATTGACCTCAGGTGTACCGTTCTAGTACTTACCCTCCAGATCTCAGTTTCTACCATCCTAATGTACCACCCTAATATTAAAAAAATAAAGCTCTTAAAATATCATTAATCTTTTGCTCAGGAAGTACATCAATATTTCCAGCAGAAGTATTTTTAAAAATTTTTTGCCGAACGTAGGGCTCCCTTTTTTAATTTTCATCATATCATCGGTTTTAAAAGTCTGATCATATTGAATGACATATCGATGTTTTTGTCTGAAAGAGACCAATTATTTTCTCACCAAAATAAAAAAAAAAAATATTCCTACAAGTCCTTGGAAGGCCTTAAATTGATTTTGAGGAATTTTAAAGCTCGTTAAAGAATAAAAAATTGCGAGTGACTGAAATAATACCAAATTACCAACGGAGTATGATGTTATAACTTTTTTATTGTATCTGTGGCATAACAGTGATAAAAGTCGAAAGTTGGATGTTTTTAAACAAGAAGCTGTTAGAAGTGTAATCGTTTTGTGGCAATGCGCCGGCATACCAATTATAACCCTAGCGGCGGTTCGGAAACGTGTTGATGTACTTGTGAATAACTATTATACAATAGCCGTGTTCTTTTGTAAGCGAGTGACAAAAGAACGCTGCAACTCGGTTAAAATTTGCTTTTAGTTGCTTAACAACACTGGCAACAACTGTCAAAAAACTAAAGATTAATTTGTTAAAACATACAAAAAGCAAAACAAAATGAGTAATTTGGAGGATTCTTTGGTAAATACATATATTTGCTTAAAATATGATAATTAAATCTATAAATAATATTTTGCGTTTACAGATTGCAGCTGTATACATGGGTGAGCAGCGGCAGCGCGAATATCTTGCCAATGGAGTGATGGAAGAGGTGAACGAAGTGGTGGAAGCTATCTTCGGAACTTCCAGCTCCTCTGACGATTCAGACAGCGAAGTTGAGCTGCATGAGAAGTGCTCCAATTATGAAGCTACACTGGATGCCATGAGTGAGATGGACTTTAAAATGCACATGAGGCTACGACGTCAGACGGTGGAGTATCTAATATGTAATAACAAAATGCCATTAAAAGAATAGCATATTATGACTTTTGGATTTCTTATTTTCAGTGAAGTATTCGCAATCTAACTGCATTCCTGACCCATCTGGTGGTGGTAGATCCCGCATATCATATAAAAAATCAGTATATATGTATATTTGGTATGTCAGCAACACGGTGACTTTCAGACAGCTGGCTAATTTATTTGGAGTAGCTGCGTCAGCGGCGTGGTCAACTGTGCTGCGAGTTACCCGCTTTTTAATATCAATAAGTCACGAACATATCAAATGGCCAGAAGGAAGCTATCTTTATGAAAATGTTGACAGTTTTGAAAGAAAAAAACTTATTCCGGGTGTAATTGGAGCAATTGATTGTACACACATTACAATTAAAGGACCAAAAGAACATAAACAAATGTACTTCGATAGGAAAAAAACCTATAGTATTGTGCTTCAAGCTGTGGTGGATGCCAATAAAATGTTCATAGACATAACTTGTGGGGAACCGGGATCGCTGCATGACTACAGGGTCTTAAGAAGATCCAAACTGTTCCGAGACGCCGAAAGCCATTACGAAGAAATGTTTCCGAATGCATTTTTTGTCATCGGTGATTCCGCTTATCCATCAACGACATGGCTGGTTCCACCTTTTAAGGATTATGGAAATTTAAATGAAAGCCAACGGAAATTCAATGAAATACATTCCTCGACACGAATGGTAGTCGAAAACGCTTTCGGATTATTAAAAGGGCGCTTTCGAAGACTACTCAAGTTTACTGAGCAAACAGATTTGCAGGTAATAACCAAGATCGTGGTGAGTGTATGTGTGCTACATAATATATGTATTTCGTTTGATGACATGTGCGATGTCAACGAAGAAAATGGCTCAAACACCTATATAATTGATGATGAATTTGAAGAGTCCATCCAGGATGCAACTTCTGATAGAAGGCAACAACTTTTTAATTATTTCAGGCGACAAAATATTGTTTAAATTATTTATTACTATATATTAAATGCAAAAAAACTTAAAAAATTCACAAAACAAAATTAAACTGAATTCATTAAAAAAAAACAAAAGAACTGGAGTTTTCATAAATTAAATTATTAGTTATGTAAATTAAAAAAAAAACCAAAAAAAAAATAAAATAAATTCATAATACACAACAAAACTCAATTAAATTAATTTAAAACAACAAAAAACTGAAATTTTTAGGAACTTAAAGGAATAGCACAACAAAAGCTTAATGACGATTTGCTATTTTCTCAAGCAACGCCACTTTCTTCTCTTCCAGCTCTCTATCTTTCTGCCACTTCTCCCTCAACATCTTCTCCAAATCTTGCAATGCCTCGCTCCTCTCTTCTTTTTTCCTATCAGCTTCCAACTTCCTCAACTTTAGCTTTTCTTCGTAGTACATCTCTCGAGCGGACCGTTTTCTCCGTACTATTGGTGAAGAAGATGAAGACAATGCTGACGTGCTAGCACTTCTGGCAGAGTCCACATCTGATGACGACGATGGTTTCGGTGATGATACTAGCGAAGGTGATGGAGGTGGCGAGGGAGCGGCTGTTGTTGGCGATAATGATGGTGGAGAGTCCAAATTAATCAACACTGCTTCAAATGACCTGTAGCCCACATGAAGCGTATGGTCATTTGAAATTATTGGACTGGTCCCAAAAATTTCGTCCATTAGCTCCATATACGGAGCAAAGCAAGGACTGGCACCAGTGCTGCGGTTGTTGTCCCGTGCTGACTTGTATGCTTGGAGAAGGCTCCGCATCTTGGACTCCAAGCATAGCGGCGTTTTCTCGGAATTCTCTAAAAGGAGTTTTTAATTTAGTTCGTTAAACACATATATTTTAAACGTACCGTAATCGCCAGCGACACCATGTCTTCCAGCACGTTCGCGTAGGCCAGCCTCTTCTTTTTCGGATGCTCGAACTCTGCTTTCCGAGCCAGGTAGCACCTCAAAAACCCAACAGTTTCCTCACGAGACCACCTTCTTCTCTGTTTCTCTTGCATTCTGAAATAAAAATCATGTTTAAATGTATACATTTATGAAAAATTTGCGTAAAGTAATTTTACTTACGTTTGCTCCATTTTGTTTCGTTTTGTTTATAAGTACATAAAAAAAAAGGAGTTTGACGTTTGCATGAAATTTCCTAAGGATTTTTCAGAGCTCATTCACAATAGCGCAGTTTTTTTACTTTTCAACACTGCATATCAAGTCGGATATTAGCTTACCGAGTTGGAACGAGCTCGTATAAATAGCCGTGTTTGTGTTGTTGTTTTGCATGTATTTAGTTATCCTACCTAGTGTTCTTTTGTAAGTCGGTAGCAAAAGAATGGGGCTAATTTCTAAAAATCGATTGAGATATAACGTGAATGCTTGAATTAAATTGCTTAAAATTTCGTGTTGTAAGTGTGGCATTGAAAGCAACAATCCGTGTAGTTGCAACACCTCAAATAAAATTCCAGATGCAGCAAAAATGTTTTTTATTGATCAGTGCGGTCCAAGATCAATGGCATTAGATGATGTCTATGAAACAGTGTCGATGAGAACTGCCACTGTAGAAGTAAGATCAGTTTCTGCAACATCGAATGCGGTGTACTCTGCCAGCGTTGGGTACGAGCCAGATAGCGAGGACGAAGAGGAATTTGAACAAAACGTAAGCAAATCACAGACGATACAAAAAAATTTTGCAGTGGCGGACATATCACTGCGAAATTATAGTTCTGCTTTGGATCGCAGCAACACATCAGTTCGCTTTGGTGCACTGCATGCGACCATGATAATAAAAGATTTACAATTGTCGATTGCTGCAAAAGCTGAAGAGGATTTATCTTCATATACAGCAGAAAAAATAACTCAATTCATGGATGGGCTTATCATTACAAAAAATAAAGTATTCAGAGAACGTGTCAAATTTCGAAAAGAGGTTTTAACAGCAGCTAAGTGTGATGATTTGCTAACGCGTATTTCGTTTGATGGGAAAAAAGAGCCAACTTTCAAAAGAGTCACGGAGGCAAATGTGACTCGTAACGTTGTTTTGAATGAAGAAGAGGTCACCATTGTGAAAGAGCCAAATTCAAAATTTATCGGCTATGCTACGCCCGCTGACAGTACTGCAGTAAGTGTACACAGGAGCATCGTGGAATATTTGAATAAAGAAAATTATAGCATGGATCACTTAATTGCAATTAGTTGCGACGGAACACCTACCAACACCGGCTACAAAGGAGGACTTATTGCAAAAATGTGAAAAATAAAATAACAATACATTAAATCAAAAAAAAAAATAGTGTCGATACCTCTTTTAGCATTGGCGTTACAGATTTTTTATTCTTTTACGAGCTTTAAAATTCCTCAAAATGAATTTAAGGCCTTCCAAGGGCTTGTAGGAATATTTTTTTATTTTTATTTTGGAGAAAAATAATTGGTCTTTTTCAGACAAAAACATCGATATGTCATTCAATATGATCAGACTTTTAATACCGATGATATGATGAAAATTAAAAAAAGGGAGCCCTACGTTCGGCAAAAAATTTTCAAAAATTTTTTAAAAATACTTCTGCTAGAAATATCGATATACTTTCTGAGCAAAAGATTAATGATATTTTAAGAGCTTTATTTTTTTAACATTAGGGTGGCACATTAGGATGGTAGAAACTGAGATCTGGAGGGTAAGTACTAGAACAGTACACCTGAGGTCAATGACCTCTATAAAGGTCATATTGGCCTCCTTGATACGAAAACATTGAAATACCAAACTTTAAAATTTGACTGTAAACACCAGAGTTCGGTAAAAAAAATTTTTTTTTCGTAATTGTCTTGCAAAAATACGTCATATTATTGGTCCACTGTCCATACTATGTTATAATTATTTAATTTTGCGTAACACTGTTAAAAACACGCAGAAGCGTTTCACGGCGAATGGTTTCATCGGCGAATTGATTTATCGGTTTTACTCCCCATCGCCGCTAAAGATGTTTCACTTAAAAAAAAACCTGAAAATTTAATTCAGTGGATTACAATCTGAACTGCTTCCAAAACTATTATCTTTTCTTTATGAGCTAGAAAAGAACTAATGTGAACATAAGCATACGCGATTGATATGAAGTTATAAGCCTAAAATGGGCGTGGTCATCCCACTTTTATGGCATGGTTATAAGGAAGTGTAGGGTTTTCATGGTCGGTCTAAAGCGACCATAAACTTTCCTTGCTTCTTTTTAAAAATTTGGGCGACATTTTCAGTCGGGCTCACAGCGGCGAAAAAAAAATAAAGACGGCTCTGCTAGTCGCATAACTTCAAGTTTTGGCGCTAAGATCTTGTTAAACGCCGTTAGACTTCTTTCTTTGGAATTATGTTAAGATTGAGGTCTACGCCAAAAATTCTTGAACATGCTGAAGGTGGTCAGTGAATCCCCTTTTAACAAAACTGTGTTGGATTAATTCACCACATCAAAACTAATTTCAACATATAAGAATCTACTTTAATCCAATTGGTCACTACAACCAATGACATCTCTGTATAAAAATCGCCAGTAGAAAGCGTACAAAAGGTATTAACACGCAATTAGTGGTGGTTACTATGGAGGAGCGATATCCTAATCTTGTACTAGTTCGGTATACTGCAGTGTTTTTATTTGTGTGCTTTAAAACCTATATCTACATTGAAAAAATAGAAAAGAATTATAAATACAGTTAGCAATCCATTTCATTTATTAAATTAGAACTCGGCTTCAACATGTCTAAACTGTTGTAATAATTTATCACTTTCGTTTTTTATTAATCTTTTGGAATTTCGTTTGCTTATCATTGCATTTATTTTTTTTATTTTAACAATTCACTTTTTTATTATTATTTATTTTAGTTATTATTTTCTTCACTCTTTTTTTTCACCTACGCACTCACTTTAAATTAACTTTCTTTAACTTTCTCAATGTCAACATGTCACGACTCGAATGCAAAACTAAATGATGCGCACAAAACTCAAATCAAAGTAACGGGATCACTCAATTATAAGTAATTTTGTTTTATTTTGTTACTGTAAAGACGATTTTAGATTTATGGTGTTCGTTTTTTGCTTTGCTCGCTTAATCTAAAATCGTATTCACGCACTGGTTTGGCGCTGCATTACCAATCGCTTACAAAGTAACTACTTATCGTGTAGCTTTTGAAAAAGCTAGCGTAAAGGAGTTAATTGACACTCAGCGAACTGGAGGGTATATTTATTTGTTTGTTTATTTTGTTGTGCTGCGCTTGCTGAGAACAAAGAGATAATAGAGTAGAGAGCAACATGGAGTTTATTGAAGCTCACGCAGCACAAACGCATGAAAAGCTAACAATCAAGCATTGCATGGCATAGTGGATGATCTTATAAAAAACTTTACACTTTAATTAAAGATATTATTATTAAAATTTCATAAAGAAAACACCCCTATATCCTTTTGCAGCACATATGAGATATTTTAAAACTTGTTTCTTAAAAACCGGACCAGTACTTTTGGAGCTAAGCGGCAACAAAAAATGTTCACTTTAGTTTTATATAACAGTATAGATATGGATAAAACTTTTAGAGATATATACACAATTGCTTGTTTTATGCAAGAAAGAGTTATACACCTCTTGTTGGTGCAATCTTTATAAAAGTTACTTTTTATTACAAAAGATAACATGTAAAAGCGTCCTCCACGTCAAGCTTCTTAATTCAAAATTCGAGAAATTATTGACATTTTGTTAACAACTTCTTAAGATTTCTTATGAGGATTTTTCTTTTATTTTTAATTTTTTTAAAAATGTGTCTTGTCAAATTAAAAGCATTGTCAAACTAAGCTGTCTCAGCTGTCACGCTAACGATCAATTTTTTATTTTTTATCTCTAGCTTGTTAAAAAAAATATTCGATAACTCGTCTGCAAGTCTTCTTAATCCTTTTGCCCATCCTAGTCAAGCAGGCTGTGCGAACATTTCTAAAACTAGAAACCCTTACAAGATTTCATAAAATAAAAAATAAACACACACATAAGCAGCACGAACATAACAGCGAACTAACACAAATACAACATAATTCAGATAGTAACGGCGTTTCTTGTACCTTTTTTCAGCTCAATTCTAGTAAAATTTCTTCCACATCCGCTTGGTAAACACATGAAAAAGTAGTTTTCGTTAAGTTTCCCAAAAAGCTCAATCTCACACAACCCTGATAAGCCTAGCTTATCATATTATTAAATCTAATTATTTCAATTTAAAGTGTCTATTATTAAGGAAGCAACATTTAGCGTATTACATAAAGTTACCGCTGCGTAGTTTAAGCTTAAACTTAGTTGTTTCACAGCTAAAAAGCACCGCACGCACCAAACTGTCGCACAGTCGGGTTGCTTTATAATTTCAATTAAAAATCCCTAATTTTAACACTTGTCACGCAACACTCAGTATTAAATTTAATTGCAGCTTAAAAAGCAGCTAGTTTAGTTTGCACTAGTGTGAGTGCACGGTTTGTTTGTTTGTTTGTGCATGTGTCAGTATTACTTATGTTTTAGTGCAACATTAAAAACCTTTTTCTAATGTGCGTAGTCATCGTAGTCAGCTCGTTGACAACGCCATAAGTTATCGTTAATTATTGCCACTAAACTTTTGTGCTGGTTACCCTAATGAAAGCTTTAATAAGCACCTACCTACTTTTTGTTAATGACAGGATAGCACGTTACATACACCATCACACAAACACTGCTATAGAAATGCATTACTAGACATGTACATAGTTAGAGGTCTTAATATGAGCAGCAATGATTTTGCAAGGACACACTAAAAATATAGTTATTACTGTGAAAGCTCAGGGGTATTTTTCATTGAACATAAAAAAAAAATAAAATTATTTTCCCCAGTACTAATGCAATAACTATAACATATTTTAATGGATTTTTGGTTAAAAAGTAATAATCTCTGTTTTATGCAGCATTTTACTCGAAAATACTTTAACACTAAAATAAACTACTATGTAAAAATAAGCTGAATAACTACTATATATAAGGTAGCTTGAAAAAAAAACTAAGAATATAAACAGAGACGTACAATTTTCTGTGTTTATTTGACGGCCACAGAATGTATACGCAAAGAAAGAAAGCTCGACACTTGACGCCAAAATTCACCGCTAACATAGTAGTGTCTGCTGAGCTAGAGAACTGGTGGCGAATTCATTAGGAAAGTAAAAGTGATGCCAAATTTTTATGGAAAAACGTATATTTTTCACATTAATTTTATATCGAATTTTATTTCAATTCAATCAAAATTTCAAATTTGATTTGAATAAAATGCGTTGTGAATTCGAATTCTTCTGGAAAATTTATTGTTACCAGTCCAGAAGACTATAAAACCTAAACATAAACAACAGTTCAACATGAATGCATAGCAATTATCTTTTTAATATAATCTTTAAGAAATAAATCAAACTAATCCTTGATTCACTTCAATAACAATAAATTTTATTATTATTATTATTATTATTATTATTTATTAACATATAATTATAAATTATAAGCTAACAATAGAAGAAAAAGCAATAGCGACAATGGCCTTCAGCTATAAACAATTAATTTTACTTTCATTCATTGTATTACCGTAAAATATTTCACAATTCAATTTTTTTTTTAATTTTGCCAAACATTGTTCAATAAAAATTCAAAATAAAACAAAAATAATTTGAGTTTTATTATTTTGCTCAGTAATAAAAACTTTTTTTCAATTTTTCTCTTTAGGATATATTCCCTCCGACCACTCCTTAGGAGGCTCTCATACAAATTTTATGATTTTTGTGTATTTATTCCCTACACCTGAACAGGTGGGCTTTAAGGGAGGCCCGGAGAGCGTTAATATGTATGACCAACCTCCACTACTTTTGCAAAAGGAAAATTTTTCCCTTAGGGACCTATTCCCTCTGACCACTAGTTAGGGGGGAAATTTTCCATAGAAATTTTATGATTTTTTTATATTTAGTCCCTACACCTGAACGGAGGGTTTAAAAGTGGGCTGGAGAGGGTTAATATGTATGATAAACCCCCATTACACTTACAAAAGGAATTTTTTCATTAAGAATCTATTCCCTCTGACCACCCCTTAGGGAGCTCCCATACAAATTTTATGATTTTTGTATATTTATTCCCTACACCTGAACAGAGGAAGGCTTTAAGGGTGGGCTGAAGAGGGCTAATATCTATGACCGACCCCCATTATACTTGCAAAAGGAACATTTTTCCCTTAGGGACCTATTCCCTCTGACCACTTGTTAGGGAGGCTCCCATAGAAATTTTATGATTTCTTCTATATTTAGTCCCTACACCTGAACAGAGGGCTTTCAAGGTGGGCTGGATAGGGTTAATATGTATGACCGACCCCCATTACTTTTGCAAAAGGAACATTTTTTCACTCAGAACCTATTCCCTCTGACCACTTCTTAGGGGGGGCTCCCATACAAATATTAGAATTTTTGTATATTTATTCCCTACACCTGAACAGGGGGCTTTAAGGGAGGACTGGAGTGGGTTAATATGTATCCTAAAACTTTGTGATATGTAGAATTTTATGTCAAAAACGTAAAGATATAAGGGAAAAAAATGCAATACAGAAATATATTCTGTGTACTCTTTTGATACTCTCAATAGTTTGAAATATACTTTAAAATGTTGTGCATTACAACTGTGTTACTTAGCAGCAGTCAGTGTTTGTCTTTTGGTTTAAAATTGATGTTTTCAATATAAATATCAAAGACATGCTCCATATGCTTGGAATTTTTATGGCAATATTATAATTACTCGATGTATGAACCATGCAATTGAAAAGCTACTGTGTCCATACTATATTATAATTGTTTCATTTTGCGTAACACTTTGTTAAAAACATGCCGAAGCGGTTCACGGCGAAGTGTTTCATCGGCGAATTGATTCATCGGTTTACTTCCCATAGCGGCTAAAGAAGTTTCACTTCAAAAAAAGCAAAAACAAAAATAGAAATTACACTTCACAAAAGCATTAAATCGCAAGAGATTCAAGAAGATGGGTTGCTGGGTTTATCTTTACACGTCAAAATTTTTTCAACATATATCAAAAAAAAAATTATTTCAAAGAAATTTCAGATATTCCCGACGGGTTAAACTATAATTTCTGACGGGTTTAGCTTTTCCAACTTCTTCCTAAAAAGCAAATAAACCTTGAGGATTTTATTCTTCGAATGCAAAGGGTATAAGTGTTCAAATATAATATCGAGAGAAATTTTATGGTATTTCTTTTATAAGTTTCTTGTACTACTTGTAAAAGCCCAATCTTCGACGGGTTATAACCAAAAACAATTTGCTCGATTTATGCACTTTGCAAAAATTAATTTTCAGAGCATACTTTTAGGCTGAAAATTTTTAAAGCACTGTAATAGCAAGCATAAATAACAGTTTGAGCGATACTAGGTGTAGAGCGGCAGGCTTGTCTTTTATGTGTACAGATTTTACTGTCAGTCAAATAAACCGTTTGTATTTAATGTGATTTATAAATATTTTATAAATATTTTGTTTTATGAATTTTGTTTTTGTTAATTTTTGATGCAATACGACTAAATTCGAGCGTTTTAAATACGCATTTTGATTATATTTTAAAACATACTCATTCATTTTGTGCTACATAAATTTATTTTAAATAATATAACGTTTCGACGTATTAACGAAAACAATAGGAAAACATTTCATTTGGAAATTGTTCATTTTTATTTGTTATTTTGTGTGAATGCCAAATTTATGTGCTCTTCACAATAAAAACCAATAAAGGAACCACACAAATCATAAATATTTACATAAATTTTGAGTTTCTGTTAGTTTTGTGCTTTGCATAATTTTCAAAACCGTAAATTTAAACAGAGCGCGGCACTTTTTAAACCCGCTCACTCCAAAAATATACACACACCCACACACAAACCCGCGACACACACCCACGCACGTGTTCGAGACAAACATGGAAAGAATGCAAAATGATTTTCAACAAACTAACACACGCACCTATGTACGCACACAAATAAACTCAACGATAAGCAATTTTGTATCCTTTTTGCATAACTTGACAGTGCTTGCAATGTTAGTGTTAGTGTTGTTGTGGTTTTTTGTTGTTCTTTTATCTCTCTATGTATATTTAATTTATTTCGATTTTTTCTTTAACGAATCTCTTACATCAACTGCCACATAAATCCATAGAATTTAACTCCCATTTTGACTCAATATTTTTTTTGTGTTTCTCTTTCTCCCCTTCTTTTTCTCTTCTTCCACCGTCTCAATTTCCACAGAATCAAATATCATGGATACGTCGCCGGGACTGGCATATCCTGTCGTCTGGTGCCCAACTCTATACAAACGATGAACGTTTTGCGATACTGCACACTCCAGGCTCGAACACATGGACGCTGCAGATAAAGTTTGTACAGCGTCGGGATCACGGCATGTACGAGTGTCAGGTGAGTCAGAATCAAGTCAAGCAGATATCCACTCTTGCTTATCTGCTGATTTGGTTGCAACCTGAGCTGCTGCTGTTGCTGTTGCTGTAGCTGTTGCTTCATCTTATTTTTGCCATTTGTGCAAAAATGTTTTATTCAGTTTTTGATTTATCAGCATTTGCATTTCTAACATCTTGAATTATTATTTCATCGGCAGAATGCGAAAGAGCTTTATGAAAGGCAGTAGGTAGCAGCAGCAGCAGCAGCAGCAACAAGCTTTTGATTATAGATAGCTTTAAGT
>OX030950.1:61601826-61649326 GCA_943735915.1 Pherbina coryleti
GCAACGAAACTTCAAAGTTGTTGCATGAAATTATAACGCGCTATCTAAAGGTGCTACGGTAAAATATTTTCCACTTCAGTAAAAACTGGCCTTCATTGAAAAATTCATGACGTCATGAGGGCGCGAATAAAGCTGCTATTCACCCTGTGACTATACGTGACAGGGTGAATGTTGTAAAACAGAATTAAATGATTTATACTCGGCCTTGCAACAAAAATTTAAAAATAAATAATTATGACGACGTCAGATAGCGTAAGTCTTTGTGTAACAAAAATACAATATTGTTGATTGAAGTTGAATTACTCGTTGATTAGAAGTTCTACGAGATATTTAATATTACGATAGCCAAAAATGCTTATTTAACCTCATAACGAAAATGGAAAGAAAAAAATTTTTTGAGCTCGGTGGCAACCGTTTAATGCAGTAGAAATGTAACAACACTGAAAAAACGTTGCATGGCATTACAACTCGATGACTATAGGCGCTACGGTTAATTTTCTTGGAACGACATTAAAGCTTAGGTTTTCGGTGTCATGATAAAAATAAGAAAACAAATTAATGGCTTTATGAGACCTTACTGGGAGCCCCTTGATAATACCTCAATGCCCCAAATGTAATAGCAAAGGCAAAAATAAAGATATAAAATAAAAATAATTTAAAATTAAAACAACCACAAGTTTTAGGACAAGGATTTGAATAAGGTTTAGGACAAGGATTAAAAAAAAAGAATGAGAGCAAGGATTTGAAAAAAGCTAGTACTTTAATAAAAATTAAATAAGGAGTAAGACAAAGGTCAAAGGACAAACATTGGCAAAATAGTTCAGTCATGGATTGGGAAATGGAACATGACAAGGGTTAGGAAAAAGATCAGGACAAAGATTAAGACACACCTTGAACCATATTTGGGATAATATTGGGCAAAGGATAAAAATAAGAATTGGAACCAGTAATAGAAGAATAATTTGGAAACACTAAAGACAATTTTTGGGCAGAGATCCGGAAAAAAGTGGTAAAGGGATAAGAAAAGGGATTCGAAACAAGATAAGGTATGGGTTTGGGGAATCTTTCCAAACTCTTCATTTATATCTTTGGAGATTTAAAAAACAAATTCTTTTTTTCAATTTTGCCTCGTCGCCACTTGTATCGGGAAAAATAAGAAATATTCCATGAAATAAGGAAAACAAACAAGCCCCGAATATTTATTATTCATCAAGACAATGCGAACTCCCACATTTCAGCTCAAAAAAAGGCGATTTTGTGCATTCAAAACATCGAATTAATGAGTCATTCGCCGTACAGTCCTGATTTGGCACCCTATGAATTCTTTTCATTCCTGCACATCAAGAACAAACTATGTAGACAATGATTTTCGACGCCAGAAGAAGCCCTTGATGCGTTAAAAAACAATTTTTTTTTTTACTGTATCAAGCGAATTGGGATGAATCGCACTCCATCTTCAAAAAAGACACAACTCAAAATTTCAAAATTTTCAAGAGAAGCAAATAACCAGTTTGTTTTTCAAAGGAATCCATACAAAGCAAGGAGGCAGAACGATTTTTTTTTTTAATTAAAGAGTAAAAGGATGAGTGCAAAATTTTGATAGTTGATGGAGGTTAGTTTAACTACGAATAGTTTAACATTAAGAAGTAAACATTTGTAAATTTTGAGTTGTGTCGATTTTGAAGACGGAGTGCGAAATGTTATGACAAATGGTTCGGAAGAACGCAAAAATGTATTAATTATAAAGGAGAATATTTCGAAAAAACGATAAAGCTTCGACAAAAAACTAGCAACCCTCGTATAAAAACACAATAGGGGCATTCACACTGACTTGCGTAGTTGGGTAGATTGACAAATGCCGTACAATTTGTTTTTGTTAAGTTGTACCCAAGTACCATTGTACCAAAGTACAGGTAGACCTCGCTTAACACGTGCTTCTTATAACACGGCCTCGCTCTAACACGGTTTACGTTTTGTTATCATTTTTCGTTTAACACGCTAAATGGCCTCGTTCTAACACGGTTCCGGAAATTTTTTTTTTTTTTTTTTTTTAAGTCAAAAAATATTTGCACTTGTGTGTGCATTAAAGTACATGTATTAAAAAAAAAAACCTTCATATTTTAACTGATATTTTTTAGTTCTAAGTCGAAATTTGAACGCCATCTACTGCTAAATGGTATAACATATTTTGCTGGAGTAGAAGCAGACCTCTTTTACCGACAAACATTATGAATTCATATAAGACTCGTAGGTCATAATATGAAATATTGTGAGAGAGAGCGAGAAGAAATGGATGCACCTCAAAAGCGCGCACGATTGACCATAAGCAGCGATGAAGAACAGATTTGAATAGCATGATTGTATTTTGATAAATTTTGAATTCCTTTAGTTACTTTATTTTTTTAAGTTTGTTATTTTTTTTAACTATATGTACAAAGAAGTAAACTTTTGATTGAAAATCAATTTTTGTTTATTTTTTAAGTTATAACTACAATTAAAATTAATAAAGAGTAAAAAAAAAAGGCTTTTGATGTATTTTTTGATATCCTGGAACGGAACCCTACTTTTTGTACTGGTTTCTTGTTTCACTTAACACGGTTTCGTTTAACACGGTATTATACGGGAACGTAACCCCCGTGTTAAGCGAGGTCTACCTGTACTCATCTACCAATCTACTCAAGCTGACCCCCTGACTTGTTCGGTAGATTGACTTCTTGCAAAATTGAGTACTTTTTCATGTCACCACCTTTTTCAAAAATAGCCAATAATTGAATTGACAATATCATAAAAAAAATAAACTAATTTCAAGTGATACAGCGAGCATTGTACAAAGGGGTGCGGCACCTGCCATACAATCCAAATCTTCAATATCGAATAACCCTGAAGTTATAGGTCGCACAGCATTGGAATTAGGTATTCAGCCTTGATTTAAATGTGCCATTCCACTGGTAAAATTTTGTGGGCGTTGTACAAAGGGCGTGGCACTTTATCGGCTACCCAAATTTTTGGTATAACTTTCGAACTATTAGTCACACATCAATGACAATCGGTAAGAACGTACTATTTAGTCTTGTCCTTTGATTCGAAAAATTGAGTGAGCATTGGACAAGTGGGCATGGCACCGCCCATATAAGTCAAACTTATGGTATCAAATAGCTGTGGAACTAAATGCCGCATAACAATGAAATTTAGTTTGGAGTTGCCACTTGGTCCATCTACTAGAAAACTGAGACGGGCATTGTACAAGGGCGTGTGGCTCCGCCCATAAAGTAAAAATGTTTGATATCAAATAGTGTAAAAGTCACAAACATTGAAATTCAGAATGGAGTTACTATTTGGTGATGTATTTCCACTAAAAAACTTGGACAGGCATTAGTCAAGGGGTTGTGGCTCTGCCCATACATGCAAAAGTTTTGGCATCCAATAGCTTTGGAAATTAAAGTCGCATAACATTGAAACTTTTTTTTTTTTAACATTGAAACTCACAATGGAGTAACACTTGGTGATGTTCTTCTGCTAGAAAAGTGGAACGAGCATTAAACAAGTGGCCGTGTCTCCACCCATACAAGCCAAAGTTTCGATATAGAAGTACTCAATTGCAATTAAGGGTGCTTGCAATTATCAAAAGTACTCAATCTACCCATACCCAACTAACCAAGTCAGTGTGAATACCCCTAATATCTTTCAAAACTGCCTTTTCGGTCCTACACCTCGTGTTCGTAAGATTTTTTCGACCAACTTATTTAGGTGGTACACTTATTTAGGTGGTAAAATTATCTTACACAAGTGATTTAAAATATGAAATGTAGTCTTTTTTTTTCTAAACATTCACTAATTTTTCCTTACATTTTTTTCAGGTTTCCACACCCACTGGCGTCATCTCGCACTTTGTCAATCTTCAGGTGGTTGTGCCGGAGGCTTTTATACTCGGTTCCGGTGAGCTACATGTTGATATGGGATCAACCATTAACCTAGTATGCATCATAGAAAAGGTAAGAGAAGCAGCAGCGCAATAAAATCCAATCGATATCAAAACAAAGCTCAGTCAAAAACATCCCAACTTTTTACTATTTCAACTCATTTATATAGAACTAGCAGGGCAGAGTGCTCGTTTATCTTGCCAATAAAAATAACAAATTTTACTGCTTTTGTACTAGTTCAACTATTTTTTTCACAACTTATTTTTTTTTTTTTTTTTCTTCAAAATCAGTTTGGATTCGTATGCAATGCATTTTGAAGCAGCTCGTTGCTGAGTACATAAAATATTTGTTGCTATGCATAAAGTTGTGATTTATATTGTTCGGATTTTTTTTTTTTTTCATTACAGATTTTATGTGAAAATATTCCTTACACAGCAGGAAGAAAAATTAAAATAGTTGGCAGCACTTTTTCGAAGAAAATGCAATATATCTTTGTTTATGAGTTGCAAACAATTTTTTTTTTACTCATGCCTTACTTACATAAATTTAAATTTATACGTAAATACTTAATGTTAGAAAACTAGAAAACTTTCTACGTCAAACTGAAGTGAATAAATTAAATGCTCCGTAATCTTGACATAGACAGCTTTGTGATTAGGACCCTTAGTTTTAATGCGTTTGACTTTTAGGCATACATATTACTATTTGCTCAAAATAATATTCAATTCGTAGAACGTTTTAGGCAAATTTAATAAGCTTTTCCACAAATTGAAATATTCAAAAGGAATAAACCACAAATTCTTAGAAGAGAATAAAATTCAATCCAAAAGTCACATCGTATAAAAGCAACATAAACAGCTTTATAAATAGAGCATTAAAATGTATTGTGTCTACCATGGAGTCAAGGCTATTTTCTATTGTTTCTCGATAACCAAGATTTTCCGAGAATCTTCACCATTTTAATGCAATTTTAATGTTTTTATATTCAAAAGCTAACATTTCTTACAAACTCTCATGAATTGCTAAACTATAATCCGGATATTAAATACAATTGTGGAGAATGTTAACGGAAATTGAAAAAAGAAAAGAAAATTGTGTAGATATTAATTTCAGTTTAGAAAACAGGGATGATGAGGTGAAAAGCTGAATTTAGGTATTGAAATTCTATTGGAAAGAAAAAACCACAATTACCTAGAAAATATTTTGTACAAATGTAGGTATAGCTATCTTAGTATTTTATATGCACAATGGCATCAAGTCCCACAAGACAAGAGTCGAAACAATGTAAAGGTTAATGAAGCAAAATGCAATGATAACAACAACAAGCCTTGCAATGGTTCATAAGAATTAAATGCTTGGATTCATAAGAAGCATCAAATTGATAGAAAGTACAGATTGGTTTGGATTGTAGCTAAAAATTATAACAGAATTTTAGTTTCAATGCTTCTTCTCTGAAGCGCATTGAATTAGCAGCGCCATTTTTTAATTTATTGTAAAAAAAAAATGTGCTGCAATGTGCTACCAATGTGCTTCCGTGTGCTGATTGATTAAAAATGCACCATAATAAAAAGTGTCCCAAAAGTTACTGACACTTTAATTTTTTGATAAAACGCATTGTTTTGTTAAAATGTCTGTCAGTTTTTATTGAAATATAAAGTTAAAAAGATGTGTGTGGCCGACAACGCACGGTAGATGGGAAATTTTAACCCAAACAATCACGAAAAAACAATCACACCAAACCCATCATACCATACCATACCATACAATACTATAAGTACCATTATATACCATACTATCATCGAATGCCGTTATACTACCTATATTATAAAACTATGTGATATGTAGAATTTTATATCAAAAACATAAAGATATACATATATAGATATATGTACTCTTCATTTCTTGGTAGACACACTGTATTTTAAACAAAAAGCACTCCAATCTGACCTTCTGCGGTTATACAAAGGGTGTGCATAATCAGCTAATTCTGTACAAACTCCTTTGAGTACCAGTCTAAATTTTTTTCATTTACATTTTCCCATTTGAGTTCTTTATTTCTTGATAAACACACTAGTGGTCCTCATGAAAGCTCGCAAATGCGTCGTATACCACAATAAAAAAATTAAACTACTTACAATTACATAGAAACTACGAAAATAATAATGGTTTCATATCGTTTGCAATTTGAACAGTTGTTTTTTAGATCTAGCTTAACTTTGCTGCTGCAATATGCTTTATTCAATATCTTTATTTTTGAAAGCAAAACAAGGCCTGAAAGCTTGGTATTATTTTAAGTGCAGACACAAACCGTATGATAAATTTAGTACAGATTTAGTACAGTAGTTGAAAAGCTACTGTACTGTACTGTAAACGTAACACTATGTGAAAAACACGGCAAAGTGTTTCATCGGCAAATTGATTCATCGGTTTTACTCCCCATCGCGGCTAAAGAAATAAGATAGAAGACTTCAAAAATATTGAGGTTATTGATGAAATAATATCTAAAGATAATGGCGGTCTCAACCGTGCTTGCACATGCGAGCCCTTTTCATATAATTTTCCATGACATTCTGGTATGATTGGTCAGCATATTGCGATATCGCACACCATTCACAGTACCTGCGGTTCCAGCTGCATTTTCGATGAAGACTAGAGCGATAACAAGGCCAGTCCAAAATTCACAGCAAACAGTGTGACTTTTGTGGGTGAATAGGAAGTTCTTGGAGAAGTGTGCGAGTTTTGTGAATCGCCTCCTCAAAATTTAGACTATTTTTGTAGTGAATTTTTACAATTTGTACGCGTTACTCAACCGTGACATTTTCCACAACTAAATCTCCATTCTTGCTGTTGACAGCTGTCATAGATAATCTACGTGTAGATAGATTATCACAGATAGATTATCATAGGTAGATTATCATCGTAGTCTACGCTTATCACAAAAAAAGTAGTACCTCAATCAAAATGTCAGAGACTTTTGGGACACCTTTCATTTAAAATTATTATAAAAAAAAAATATTCACTAAAAATTGCTATCATATGCTTTACTAGAAAACAATTTGATTCTCATGATTTGACTTGTTAGAGTCTTACTTTTTGAATGTGAAATAAGATCTCTTTCTTTTTTTTCGAAATTGTGCTGTTAGGATATGCTGCGATGTGTTGCAGGGTGATAAAACAAATTTTTCAATAAGCTAATTTTTTAAATATTAAAAAAATGGTGGTTCTACAAATAATAGCTGAAATTCGAAAAAAAGTTATAACACAGCTAAATCTTAACTGGCTCAAAGTCGAATTTTTGTAATTTCTTTGCTGCTTCAATAGTGGAGTAGGTAGCGGGATTGACTGCCACCCCAGAGGTCCCGGGTTCGAATAACAACCAAGCCATGGTCTTGTGCTTTTTTATTTATTGTTATTTTCCGCGGCTTTTTTTTTTCTCATTCCTAATTAACTAAAATTGTAAATTCTTCAGTCATAAGTTTTATAGATAAGTAGATAAGTTTCTTTTTTTTTTTTTTTGTGTACTGAAATACAAAATTTTTTAAGCCGTACAGTAGGGAGTAAATATGAAGAACTATATGAGAAGAGTCACCCGTGGCCGTGTTCCTACGTAAAATTAATCCAGTTTTCGAAACGTTAACCCTTAAATGCACCGTGTATCTTTAAAGATACAACCATTCAAGAAATTTCTACGGCTATATTTTTGGTTTGATTTTTTTCAAATTGGTTCTATATTATTTAGAATATTATAAGTCTTAAATAAAAAATAGTTTTTACTTCTATTTGTCATACTTTTTAAAAAATTAAAAGTCAAAAAAAATTTTTTTTAAATTAAATAAACACAATTTTTAACAGTTTAACTTCTAGGAACAGATAAATAATTTTGATTAGGAAAAAATACCGACTGCTTTCAAAACATGTCCTTTAGTGATTTTAAGTGGTTCGAAAAAATTTCGATCATTTGGCACCTCACTGGGTCACTTTAGTTGGTTGTATCTTTAAAGATACAGTGTGCAGTCCCTGCAGTTTTTGATAATTTTAACTTTTTAAAATAAATGAATTAATAAAAATTTCATAACACATTTCTTTTATTTTGATATATTTGAATAGGGATTTTAGATGTGGGTAAATTCACATTGAATCTTTATAGATACAACCACTTTTTAAAAAAAAAATTTTTCAAAACTAAAAACGCGGTTTTTATTTTTACTCAAATTTACATACAATATATTTTTTCGGTAAAAATCGGGCGCCTTGTGCATTTAAGGGTTAAGGTGGATCGTTTTGTTCGGCATAAAAAAACATTTTTTTACACTCATATTCTGTAAGCTGGATTCAAGAAGATTTTATATTCAAAAGGATATCAAAATCGGTGTAACCGTCTTTGCTCCGTAAGTTTTTATCAAACTAAAGTAACTATCCTAAAGTAGGGTGCAAAATAATAGTTATTTGGGGTCGCAAAGTTGTGAATAAGAAGATTGTTTGATTCGAGATTTTTTTTAGTAAAAAAGGGTTCAGATTTCGGTCAAAATTTTGGATATTTTTTACAAAAATCGCTTTATGATACCAATTGAGCGTGGTGTACTATGAGCTCCTACAACCAGATGAAACTATCTCAGGGCAACTCTACCGAACTCAATTGATCCATTTGAGCATTGAAGCAAAAACGGCTAGAATATGAGCAAAAGCACGACAAGGTAATTATGCAACATGACCATATGTTGCTCGGCCATATGTTGCGCAGTCGGTCAAAACATACCTTGAAACGCTGAAATGGGAAGTCCCCACCCGCCGTATAGCCCAGACATTGCCCCTTTTGACTACTATTTGTTTTCGTCGGTGACCTATACTCTTGAGAGCAAGCGCTTTCGCTTTTTTGAAGAACTCCAAAATTGGATCGATTAAAAATTAATTAATTAAAAATTTTTTTGTTCACCAAATATAAAAATCATTTAATTCATTGTCGTATTTAAAAAAAAAAGACAAAGACACATTGTTTTTTAACATATATTTAAAAGAAATTCCAGCTTTAAATTTTTAGTGGGGTTACATACGTTTTGTTTCTACAAGAAAGATCGAATTTTTTCAAATACGGCCCTATTTGAATTCTCTATATCACCAATCAGGCCCGTAGCCAGGATTTACCTAAGGGGGGGTTTGGATTAAAAAAAAATATCGATAGTTTTTGATATCGATAATGAAAATGTATTTTTAAAATACTTAATAACAATTTTTATTTTTTTTTATTTTTAATAACAATAAAGCGACAAACTTAAAAAAAAACACTTTAAAACTTTTTTGTATTCTGCAATATTGATGAAATATAATATTAGCTGCGTTCGATTCGCCAGCCTATTGTTGAAAACAACAACAAAGTCTACAGCTAGTTAAGTATAGAGCAGGTCAATTATCAGTTGACTTGAGTACAGTTGCGTTGCCAAGTTCTTATTTTTTAGTTGGCTTGTGTACGGAATAAGTAAAATGTAATAGATTCTGTCAAAATGTGATGTGAGTACATAAACAAAATTATTTTCCTTTAAGGGGGAGATACCTCATATTTTCGGAAAAATTTCAAATGTTTTTTCGAATTTTTCTTTTAAACAAGTTTCAAGTCATTTATATTGGTTTGAAATTGCATAGTGACCCAAAGACACAGCGTGAAGTGAATAGGGTTAAAAAAAAAAATTATAAACTGCTCGTAGTGACCATATTCGCACAAATCCTTTGCATGGCTACAGCATTATTGAATCTTCGAAGTTTTTACTACACTATCAGAATTTTTAATTTGTTCTTTATTCGAGCACAAAATAAGTTTTGGTGAGTCAGGATCGAGAGGCCTGGGTTTCAAAATTTCAGCTAACTTTGCTGCTGGAATATTTAGTGAAGGCTACACCACCATTCTGAAGCTTTTGAACGAACTGAGTATAATTATTGGCACCTATTGCAAAGTTTTCGCCGAAAATACCAATAAGGCACAAGTAGCGAAGCAGAACCCAAAGAGTCTCTCCAAAACAAAAGCAGCTCGTACAGCTCGGATGTACCTTCCGAAAGGATGTACCTAAAAGTTGAAAGATATCGTGTGAATAAATCATGTTTTTGGAGTCAAAACTGTTGAAAAAGTAGTCGATTTTGGACCTTCGATTAAACAGCCGATATAAATTTGAATTTTTAACTTTTTTATGATATTACAGGTTTATCCTTCCATTCAAAATAGCATTACTCAAAGAAAAAACCTCTTTTGCTTCATATAATTGGGAAAATTTTGACAGCTACAGGAGATACTCTGCAGATCCACCATTTACTAAAAATATAGGAAAATAAAAAATTATCCAATTATGTTATCAACTTGAAAAAAAATTATTAAACAAAACTAATTTCACCCTGTTTAGGGGTATCTCCCCCTTAAGCAGTTTTCTTCGTTTTCAATTTAATTTATTGACAGACTTCTTGTGGTCTGTCAAAAGAAAGACTTCTTGTGTGTGGTCTGTCAAAAATAGTGTTGCCAACTATTCAGTAAGTAACAGCTAAGTGAGTAGCCGTTTTTTTCGTAATTGAGTTGAGCACTGGCGAATCGAACGCAGCTATTATTCGGAGTTTGTCTGTTCCGCATCAAGCAAAAAATTAATCCATTAATATACATATCAATGCAAACACGCTACCAAAAAAAAAAAAAAACCACGCTTTCAAACATTCAGAAATATTCGGCAACTTTTGAACACATTTACACATTGATAAAGGAAAAAAAATCATTAAAATCAAGTGCTTACTTTCCACCGTTCTAGCCTTTTTTACTTCTGGTTTCTGCAGCCAATTAAGTAGGCTAATTTTTGTAGATTTGGCACAATAAAATTAACAAAATAAACTCTTAAACTTATCCAACAAAACTCAATCAAAATCTTACCACTTTCACGTAATACCTATTAACGCAATAAATTCTTAAATTGCTGGAGGTGGACAAAGTTCAATTATATGTATCGGTCTTTTTTCGAAAACTTAAACGTGTTGATGTTTTCGCTGTTTACACTTGCAGTTTGCACTGTTAGAGAAAAAAGACGCACGTGCAGCAAGTATTCGCAAATTGGCAAAGTTATATTAATGCTAATATAATATTTTTTTATACTTTTTGGACCATAAGGGGGGGGTTTTAATCCTAAAAACCCCCCCCCCCCTTGACTACGGGCCTGTCACCAATACACAGAGGTTTTTGATGGTGCTTCATCGCCAAAAGTCAAATTGAGTTCACCAATTCATTTTTGTGGAGATTCTTTACGTCAAAAATTGTAAAAACATAATCGCACAAAAATGGTCACGTGTTAATTCCAATTTTTTATTGGCGGAAATACAGTTTTTAAAAGCATTCAATAAAAAAAAATAACAATAAGAGCAAGTACACCAAAACTTTAAAACTTTGTGAGTACGTATAATATAAACAAAATCGAACCTTCCAATGGAAACGTCAGATTGACTGGCATGACATTAGAGATAAATCCCGAATATAAGTAGTAGCCAACTTGTGCACATTACAGCACATTTTTAAAATGCCTAAAAAATGTGTAAGAAAAATTTATTTAAAAAAATCATCGCCATAAGAAATTATATCATTAAAATAGTTTTCTGTGGAATGCACTTCACATCACATTTTAGAAATTTTAGAACAAAAAACAAAAAATTATTTTTCGTTATGACACAAAAACAATCACATATGGAACACATTTTAAAAATTTTTGAAAAAATTCTACCTGAGTGAAATTCGCGTAAAAATGCAGCACCATATAAAAATCAAGACATTATTTCTTCATTACGAACACGAGAGCACATTTTGGTCACAACACAGTGCATTTTTCAAATTTAAAAAAAAAAAACAATTTCGGGCCAAAATTCACTTAAAAATTTCATTGAAAACTTTCTTTTAATGCAACACATGGAAGCACATTTTAGCCACATCACGGCACATTTTTCAAATTTCTGAAAAAGAAAGTATCTGACCAAAATTCACTGAAAAAGCACCACCATTTAAAAATTATTATCAGTGAATTAATTCTCATTTTTCTCATGAATACTGAGCACATTAAAATTGGTAAACCATAGAGGTTGATTCAACTCCACAATAAATTTTGGAACTAGCACAAAAAAGTACACCGAACAAACAGCTGCATGTTGAAACCCTTATTTAGCGAAAAATGAGACAAATTTACAATTTCATAAATAAGCGGTTGCAAAGCGGATTGCAAAGCGGACTGCCATAAATTATCAGCCTTAATTAACTATTACAGTGTGTAGCACAAAATGTATCTACTCGATACATCGTAATCGTATTCAAAATCGATAAATATTAATGTATAGCATTTATTAAGCATTATTTATAATTTTCACAAATTACCCAGAAATTATTGAATTTCAATTACTTCAACATAAATTCTGAAAATTAGCTCAGAGTGCAGGTATAAAATTTGCTGCTATATGGCAACACTTAATATCTCACATAAATAAATGGCATCATTAAAGTGACCGCGGTTGCACATGAAACACGAAAAATATCTAAAAGTAAAGCAGTGAAATTTAATGCCAGTCAAGCTTGTGGCGGCTGTGGAGTGCATTTGGTGCGGTTTAATCGTTTCAAATTTGCAACTAAATAGAAGTGAACACTCTGCTCTGCGTTTTCAACAAATTTAAAAAGATTTTCCCAAATTTTGGGTTTTAGCATTTTGTCAAATTATGTTTATTATAATGATAATGATAATAAATTTTGTCATTTTTTTATTTTTTTATAGAGTCCAACCCCGCCGCAGTACGTTTACTGGCAGAAGAACGATCGTCTCATCAACTACTACGACTCGCGGCGTGATATCTCGATAGAGACAACACCAGGTACGCGCACTCAGAGTCGCCTCATCATACGTGAGCCACAAATTGCCGATTCCGGAAACTATACATGCTCGGCCAGCAACACTGAACCAGCGAGCATTTATGTATTTGTGTCAAAAGGTTAGCAACATTGTATTGTTGGTTATAATGACTTCAGAGAAAATTGAATTCACAGCAACTCTATGGTTATTGTACCAGTCTATTAAGACGGTACAATGTCAAACAACCCAATTCCATTATGAGTTATCATTTTTAAGAAAATATTTTTAATTATGTTTTTTCTTAAAAATGAAGAGGTTTGTGCCTTTTTTCAGGAAGTCTGACTGTTCTGAGATCTTAAAAGGGCGTCGCACAGTGCTTTGCGCACATACAAATTTTGGAAATAAATAGACGGAGTGCTTCAATGATAATAAAATTTTGTATGCTTAGTTGAAGCTACCTAAGAAAAATACCAAAACATGGTTGAAATCAGACAGTTCTTAGGGGTACCTCCTTTGGACCTATATTGAATTTTTACATATTTTTGTATGGGAGGTAGACACAAAAGTTGACCGATCTTAATATCACTTAGTCATAAGACTTAAAAAAAATAATAGATGTATGCTTAAAATGGTTCAAATCGATTAGTTTTTAGAGGTGTCTCCCTTGGATCTATTTTAAATTTTTACCATAGTTTTATTTTATGATCTTTTTTATTATTTTATTCATCAGCAGTACAATACGAGCTTTCATGGCCAGTATCACATGAGCCTTCAATATAATATTTTATCTATGTATTTATTTATATGTATATTGTAGCTATTTGCGGATCTATTTTAGCGATCATATAACTCATTAAATTTCTGTTAGAATTCTTTCCAGAACTTTTCATAGTATGACTCATCAGATTATTTTTTAGTTCTTTATGTTGAGCTTTTCTTATGAGGCTTCCTCCGACAAAAGACCTATTAAAGAGGGGAAAAAAATTAATTACCAACAGTAAAACTAAGAATATATTACCTATGGGAAGATTAAAATATTCCATAAATTCGCAGTAATGTACAAACATTTTAATGGACGGTACTTGGCATGTAGAACCAACTGTATCTAAATAGGAAATCCTTGTTTCCTCCAACGAAAAGTGGGGAAATAACAACGAGGACGGATAGTGGGGATCCCTGCTATATATCTGGGGTGTAGAGATATTCACTTTGTTTCAACCGTACCCAGTATACGCTATATAGAGTTGCGTTCGAAATTTCAAGAAATTTATTGATTAAGAGGTATATTCAAAATTTTTGCAAATAGGCGGAACAAAGCGGAATTTATCTTTTCATAGTCTTTAAAATAATGGTGCAAGGTTATCAATATAAAAAAACACCGTTCATAATTGTCATGGTATTATTAAATGTCTACCCAAATTTACAAAATTTGTCGTTTATGGTATTTTTTTTCTTTTTTTTTTTTTTTGTTGAAAATTTTCCTAAATTCTATTTTTGACAATTTTTCAAAAACCTTAAAAATCAAAAACGAAACATAGTTTATTCTTTCAAACATGTTTTTCGATTATAATTTTTTTTTTTTTCTCCAATCTATATCTATACTATTATATAAAATGAAAGTGAAAATTTTTTGTGTCCGCAAAACTCCAAAAGTACTGGTCCGATTTTTTTGAAATAAGTTTTAAAATATCACATTTGTGCTACAAAAAGTTCATTGGTTGTTTTCTTTACGAAATTTCAATAATAAGTATCTTTTATTAAAGTGTTAAGTTTTTAAAAAATCATCCACAATGCCATGCATTGCTTGATCGTAAGCTTTTCATGCGTTTGTGCTGCGAGAGCCTCAATAAACTGCATGTTGCTCTCTACTATACTCTTTTTGTTCTCAGCAAGCACAAAACAACAAAACAAACAAACAAATACATATACATACATACTTTGCTGCGCTTAAAGCTAATTGGATCGAAGTACATTCTAATATGTTCAAAGTTGTTTTGATGTGGATAATTAATCTAACACAGGTTTGTTAAAAGAGGATTCACTGACCACCTTTAGCATGTTGAGGATTTTTTTGATGAGAATGAGATTCAATCCGACTTGATATATGTATGTATGTATTATGTACGTATGTTTATTTATTTCGCTGCATGCAACTTTTCTATACATGTTTTGACGGTGGTTTTCCTGTAATTTATAAATGAACAAAAGGAACAAATGGCTGACTTTTTACTTAATAAAGTTGACATTGTGTGATTCAATAAGTTTTTTTATAAATAAACAAGAGAACTGGGACGGGCATAGGAAAAGGGGTTATGGCTTCGACCACACAAGTCAAATTTTTTAATTTGAATAGTTTTGGAACTAAACGTCGCATGCCAATAAAACTCAGTATGGAGTTACTAATTGCGAAAGTCTTTCTACTGGAAAACTGGTTTGTACATTGGAAAAGGGGGTGTGGCCCGATTCTCTATACAGAATAGCTATGGAAGCTTAAATCACAGGACATTGAAACTCATAATGGAATTGTCACCTGGGAGTGATGTTCTGCTACTGAGAAACTGTAACGGGCAGTGGAACATGAGCGTGGAGTCAGACTAAGGGACTAATAACAGTTTTGAATTTATTTATCATTTCCAATATACTTTCTCGGTGCAGCAACGCGCGCCGGGTATCGCTAGTATTTATATACAATCTGTCAGTAGACAATATGTAAGTACATTTATATGAGGTAAAGTTAACATAATAGAGTACTCCATTGAGTACAACTAAAAAAAAAAATTATATACATATATTATTGTACATACATATACATAGTTTTGCTTTTTTTTATACAAAATTTAGTCAATGGAATAAATCAATAATTAAAAATAAATTAAATTATGTCAATAAAAGGTCAACCGACTTATCTAAACGGCAAATCAAATATATGATATCTCTTTAGTATTCTTGTTTCATTGGTGTCATCTAGCAAAGAAACAGCCAGTGCGTTTTCATTATAATTTTTTTAAAAAAAAATTTTTCTTAGAATAATTTTTCCGGGCGAGCATCAAGAATACATCGGACACTACCTTGCAAATTAGTAAAAAAAATAGACAATCGCACATATCGCTCATATGGGAAATTTTCAAACCGAATAAAGTATCTCATATGACCATAGCGCTCTACGTTGACTGGAACTATTGTCCAATGGCTCATCCAACCCATAAAGTGCGCACATAAATGATGGAAAATAGCTGAACAAATGCTGAACAAGGACTTTTTTAAAAAAAACATTAGTTTCTCATATCAGGGATACCAACACTATGATACTATAACCTCAAAATGGCAAGCCCTATACTATTTCCACCAAATATTAAAATTTATTGATTTTCTAAAAACTTTTTATCAACTGCCTTCCAACAGAATGCCAGACTGAATTTACAAATAAAGACAAATAAATTGACTAAATAAAATATTTTATAAATTTATAGAAAAAGATCCGAAATTGTATTTTCCATAACTCAAGCACATTATATCCTAACCTAAGGAATTATATATCTTTCAAAAGGGTTTAACTTATCAGGCCCTAACAGAGGGGTGGGGAGGTGAATCTGAATTTCATGTAAGATCGGAATATCACATCATATCCCAATATTCGGAATATCATGTAAGATAAAATAAAACACCAATGTTCAGATGAAAAAATGTCTACAGTGCTAATAAATGTAAAAATACTGCCAATTAATATACATTTGGTGCCATAATAAACTCCCTGCAAACATACGAATTGAAAGAAATTTGATTACCTTCTTAAAGAAAATAAAATTGTGGCTTTTAGAGGTGGATCATTCGGAAATCGAAATTTTGTTGCGCTCCGTTAGTTAATTTGATTTGTACTTTAAATGTTATATTTGTCTTTCTTCTAATAAATTATAATTTTTGTTTCTTTTTTCTTAATTAAACTAAGATTGTTAAATTTAAATATTTACCCCACTTAACATCTTTTTTATAAACACAATGTATTAAATTATTTTGTTGTGGCATTTAACACATATTTTTAATATTAAAATGTCAATAACTATTCTCATAAGTTAAAATAGATGCGATTGCATATTTTATAGTATAATCTTGTCAAAACTTTTACTATGAGAATAAAGAATAATAATAATAATAATAATAATAATAATCTAATGAGCAGTAGGAAACCTATAGAGCAATAGAAAAATTCAAATTTAATCTAACAAGTGACAACAAAATAATTGCAAAACAGATTTTTTTTCAATTTGTCGGTATCAGTTGCCTCAGTTGAACGATCTTTTAGTGTCCTTAAAAGGGTTAAAAATGATCCCGGTCGACCATGGGACAAAATCATTTAAATAGCCTTTTCATGCTGAACATAAATTCGGATATAGCAAGAAAATGAAACTTTTCAGTACACTCAGAACAAAAAAAAATAGCTTGATTAACAGTAAAAACTCTTAGATTCCATCCAACAGACGAATTTCTTCTATTTAACAGTGTTAAATGTTAAATTAACATTGAACTGTTTAAGTCAAGCAGTTATTTTATCAAAAGTTCAGACATTAAATTTGATAAACTCGATAAGATTTAATCGAATCACTGTTAATTTCACTGTTATTTTTTTCTGAGTATAATAGATGCGCTTTCACAACAAAAAGCTACGAAGGCAGTAATAAAATAATGTTTTATCTAATATTAAACAATTTTTGAATAACAAATAACATTAACTAAATAATAATCATTTTCTCCCAAAAATGCCCTGGACCTCTAATATGCTCTGAAATGTCTTGTAACAAATAGTAGGGGAGAGAGCTGGGTTGTTTTTCAAAACCAGGTTTTGTTTTTGGGTCTAACTTTTCACAGAATAAAGATATCGAATAGTCCAAGATACCGTTGGAAAGGTGAATATACAATACAACTTTTTTGTGCAGACAAATTAGCGCTTTGATTAAAATTTAACTTCTACTGCCAATTTTCTAAAGACGTGATTTTTGGCTCTTCCAAGAAAGTGGCCTGGGTTATGAACCATCTGGCAAATCTCAATAAAAGTTGGAAAATACGAAGTAAAACACAAATAATTTTATAATAAGTGGAGTTTTTATTTATTTAGAAGGTCTCAAGAGTTAAAACAATTTATAATGACGCCACTTAGGCTAAAAAATCGTATTGAATGGAAGTGTTCAATCATAATTTTCTTCATCTTCATCAAAATCGGGGTGTCGCACTGTGGGATTTTGGCTGCAAAAACCCCCTTTTTTGAGTGTAAAATATCAAAAATGTAATGATGCAGTTTTGTAGAGAATTGTTTAATTAAGATAAATTCATCATACAATTTTTTCTACAATTTTTTTTTTTAACAAAATAACGCGGTAAAGTCACCTAAACGAAATTCTGCAGTAACTGCCTTAGATTTTCATCCCATTTCAATGGGCTGGAAACATAATTTCTTTTTCTCGTATCTATATGATGTAAGTATATTTGAAAAATATAGTATTTCAGCATTAATTTAGAAGTAAAGGAATTGCATTACCGTAATATTTTAATATATATTTAGGTTCTTTTTTGAAGGCACTCAAAAAGTCAGTGTTTTTAGTTTTTCTTGGACAAAAAAAAGGTGAGCGTTATCGATCGTTGTGTTCTGGTTGCAAAAAAATGAAAGGTGGGACTGTCTTCTTTAAATTTACTCAAAAAAATCCACCAACTTTTCTCAATATTTTACAAACGCATAAATTTTATAAAAAATGTCAATAGTATTACAACGAAATTTTGCAATTAAATGTAATAAAAAAAGTGTGCCTACTTTTAGGCATACACTTTAGCAACAATTTGTTAATAACTGATTGACAGCAATTCCAAAGAAAAGCATAACAAAATAAAAAACAAAAACATATGATTAGGATGAATGAATTTGCGAGTGGATGCTGTACAACAAGGATCTGGCACTTCGAACAATGGCAATACCTCAAGGCGTTTCTTCTCCAATCCTGCACTTGTTGCTGATATAACTGGTGTTAATGAAGAACTAATAGATCGCTTCCGAATCATTCTGCAGATAATAACATGTGGACAGAAAGTTGATAGTGTGAAGTTTCAAAAATTTGCATGGGATACAGCTGAGCTATTTGTTCAAAAATATAAGTGGTACTTTATGCCTGTTACTGTGCATAAAGTACTTATACATGGAAAGGACATTATTGATGCAGCAGTACTTCCTATTGGTATGCTATCCGAGGAAGCAGAAGAAGCACGCAATAAAGATTACAGAAACTATAGATTAATGTTTTCTAGAAAGTGCAATAGAACTGCAACAAATACTGATGTTTTCCATCGTCTGCTTGCATCATCTGATGCATATATAAGTAGTATAAGACGTCAGCCGCATAAAAATCTGTTAGAACTAGATGATGTAGTTAAAGAAATGATAGTTGAAGAATAAAATTTATAATTTATAATTTATAATATAATTTTATAGTACAAATTTGACTTTTATTTGCAATGATTGGTTAATTAAAAAAAAAACGCTAAGCCATGGCCCCCTAATTTTTTTTGCAAATGTTCAGCTAACATATTAGTCTTTAGTTATTTATATAGATGTAAGTGCTGCTTGGCATCGATCACAAACTACAAAGGCTTAAATCTGTTTTTTTGAAAATCGTGAAAAATTAAATTTATCATATGGGCGTTGGGCGTGGCACTTAAAATTTTAATATAATTAAGGACTCAAATGCAACCACTGGTAGTAATTTTTATTAATATACATATGAAAATAAGGAAAATACAACGTCTTTTAGTTTTACGTCATATGGGAGGTAGGCGTGGTTGTGGGCGGATTTTAACAAAAATTTATTTTTCATCTAATTTGGCAATATGAGAGATGTGTGCCAAATTTCAAAGCCCTACCTCGATTCCTTCGATTTTTTGCAGCAGCTTGTATGAAGAAATCCCACTGTGTGTCGCAATGTTTGCATGTGAAATACGAACTCCTTCCCATATTGGCGCACTTCAAGTAAATAGGTCGGCCACATGTGTTGCATTCAATGGAGTTTTTGGGTGTCAGTTCTTTAGGCAAAAAGCTTCAACAGCTGGTGCAAAAATCAATATCCTCATCAGATGATTTTGATGGTTCTTTTGCCTTAAGACGCTTGGATGGTGCTGGTTGTGCCTTCTTCAGTGGTGCTTTTGCTGGTGATTTTAACTTTACTGCTATTTTTCCCTGCTTCAGATCATTAATTTTGTCTGGAGAAGTCAGCTCGCAGCTCACCATTTCCTTTCGCAAAAGTTGGATGGATCTCCATTGCGTGTTTCGCAAACACGATGTCTGTCGCTGACACAAGTAATACATCTGTACACTTCGGTGTAACTAGAAAAAATTGAGTCATGTCAAAAGACAAATTTAGCAGTTGAAAGATTAGGGAAAGAAATAACTAATGGTTCACAATCCAGCCTGGTTCACAACCCAGCCCTCTCCCCTACATTTACTTTTTAATTTCTTTGGTTTTCCAAAATCATATTCAACTTGTTTCTCCGATTTGAATCTCTTTTAATTCAATTTTTTTTTTTCTATAAAAATAAACTTCTAAAAAACGTTCCTAAAAACAGCTTTTTGAACAAATTTACCTCATTTTGATTGGTTTTTGCAGAGATTTGCAATACAAAGGATTAAATTTTTTTAAGGAATTTTAATAAATAAATTTTTCAATTTTTTTATTTTTGTAGTGGATTAGACAAAAACCCTTAAATTTTATTTTTTCTTTATTGCAGGTGATAACATGGCGGCCATATCACGACGAAAAACATCATCCGCCGATCGTATTGCAACGATATTCATGAATCTACTGGTTCCATGCATACTACTGAATACGCTAGTTCTAAGGTAAGTAGCTGGAGCTATTTTCATTTTGAAACAATTAAAATTTACAAAATATTCACAGAAACTTAATAATTCCATCAACAAAAGTTATAAATACCCATTTCTTTTTTTAACATTATTCTTTTCCAGACGCTTCTTCTTAACTTAAGACTAAAATTAAGCACTCATCCTGTTCAGAAGAGAAAAAAGAACAAAGAAAATTTAGCTATAATTAGAACAACTAAAATAAGTATGCAAATATCTAAGATCTGTAGAGTAACTTTAACTTATAAAATTTTTTTAAAAATTAATCTAAAATATTTATTGTTTGTCTAATTTTCTGTTCGAAATATCAATAATTTAGTAGTTTTTTGTACAGCATAGAGTTTCGTTATTTTAACAGGGGGAAAAAAAACAGAAATGAATGTAAAAACAATATTAAATTAAGTAAAAAAAAAACCAAAAAACTAGTTTAAGTTAAAATGTGATGAAAATCACGTCGGAAAATAATTCAAGATTTGAGAGATATAGTCCAAGTTACTAAAATATAAGAATAAAATTCTCTAATTTTAAAAGCTCTGAAATTTTGCACTGTTTTCAATTAAACTGTTAAATTTGATACTTAACAGTGTGTTAGCAGAATTTTAAGTTACTCTCATCGATCACATGTTATTTAGTGTTAAATCATGTAAAACTCATTTTCAAAAATTCTTTGCTTTGAAACACTTTTTTCTAAAGCAAGCAAATTATTTAAAATTGAGAATTAAACTTTTTGTCTTGTTTTTTCGAAATTCCTTTAAGTTTACTTGAAATTTTTAGACTTAAGCAAGAAATAAGTTTGGTACTTTTCTGTGTTATATAGTTATGTATAAGAAGTATAGATAAAATGTTATATAATAGATCATTAAATATAGAAAAAAACTAGTCTAAACTGAACAAGCTGCCATATATCAAGGAATTATCACTAAAACCTGTTACATTGGAAAAAAATATTTGTTTGTCGTCCAAAATTTTCCCTTGCTTTTTACGAATAATAATAAATTGGCCTTAATTTTGACGTTTATGCTAAATAAACACTTCTCATCAGAAATTAAACCTATTTCTAAATAGATCCTTTCAAGAATTAATGAAATTAATAAAATTATTGATTTCAATTTAAATTTTTCAAAATTAATCACAAACTTAACCTGCCCCATTGGCAAAAAGCATCAATACACCCTCCATTAATACCACCAGCCTTTTTTTTCCAACTCTACTATGATGATTAACGCAGCAAATAGTTCTTCTCTTATGACCAGTGTCATTAATTACATCAATTGTAATTTGCATAATATGACGATTAAATAGTTTTTGTAAATATTTTCATAAAATTAATATTATTAGTAAAATTAAACAACAAAAAATCGATACATTATTGAAAATTATGCAAGGCATTTATTAATAAAAATGTAAATAATTAATTAATAGAACACTTTTTGTAAAAAAAAAACATAACAACAAACAAAATATTGAAATAGTTGTATAAAATAACAAGCGACTGATGAGGAAAAATATTACTATGGAGAAAAAAAAACACAAATATTGCACTCATGCATCATAACCTATAATTATAATTAGTGCAGAAAACGTTCCCAAGTTATTAATTATTGAGCATTTATGCAGTGACAGCAGCAGCTAAAATAACAACAGTTACAAAAAAAAAAAAAAACAACATTAACATCATGTTCAAGCTCATAGGTACCCAGTAGGAAATTTCACTGTTATTTTGCCCTAATGACATCACATTTCAAATATCTCAAGAAATTCACATTTTCCGTCAACTAATCAGAAATGAACTGTCTTCAGCTTGGCTGCAATTTAAAAATACCCCTACTTCTCTGTGTTTAATATCCGAAGTTATGAAGTTTTTATTATTTCTATGGCGTCATGTAATATGGAGTTAGGCGTGGTTTCAATTCCATTTATCCAAATATCAACCAGACTGTAAGTCTTAGGCAACAATGTTTTACTGTCAAATATCAAGTCAATACATTCATTTTTGCGATATTTGTGAAGATATTGGTATTATGATGACGTCACTTTGCATGGGAAATAGAAGTGGTTTTCATCCGATTTTACCAAATTTAAGCTCAGAGTGCGTATTTAGAGTTAAGGTTGATGTGAAAAATATCAAGTGGAATTTATGAAGGTTTTGCTTTTTTGATGACGTCACTTTGAATTGGAAAAATTGAAATTAAAATATTTGTTTTTTAGCTTTAAGCCAAAGATTCATAGATGAAATTATTCAGTTAAGTATACCCTGATTTTTGTTGTTGTTGTTATATCTTGATTCGAAATAAGTTGTTAGATAAGTGGGAAGGAAGGGGTCTTCAAGTGTAAATATATGTAAGATGTTCTAATGGTGGAGGAAAGCCATAGAAACATGTGCGTTTTAATCTGGGGGCAAGTAGTATACCTACTAACTACTAACTACTTTCTGAGTTGTAAGTATTGATGAAATTCTAATTTCAGTTGATTGGAAATTAAAAATGGCTTAAGCGTGGAATCATGGCGATGTTAAATTTTTGTGTAATTTTTATATATAGTCACTTGGTTTGGGAGATATGTGTGAATTTCATCCGGTTTGGCTCGTTTTCGAACATGATTTTTCCTTTTTAAAAATTAGCTTTAAAAAAAAAACGTTTATCACCAGTTTGCCGCAAACGAATTTCGTTTGTCGTGCTTGAAACTATTGTTTGCAAACATTTCAACAGTTGTCATAATAAGTAATAGTCAGATGCGAGAAACGCGTTATTTAGTTAGTTGCAGGAAATTAATTTCGTTTGTCATAAACGCGAGTGATTTTTAAATTGCAGCAATTGAAAAACTTGTTTTTCCCAAATGAAAAATTCGTTTGTTTTTCCCTTCGTTGCATAAACACAACGCTTATAGTTCACAGTTACTTTTTAGACAAATTGGTAATTTGCTTAATAAGCGGACGAAAATAGCAACAGAGGTGCGATGAGTACAATTCATAAGAATACGCACGGAAATAGAGAGAAAGATAATTAATACTATAATAAATAATAATGACCGAAATAGCTTGCGGTAAATATATATAAGATATATATTTAAGTTGATGACAACTGAAAATTCGTTTGCAGCAAAAGCAAATTGCAATTGAAGTTTTGTTGGTGAATTTTTCAGTCGTAGTAAACGAAAAATTTCTTTGCATGTATATCAAACTTTATTACGATAGCTTAAAAATTTCGGCTGTAATTGTGACTAGGGCCAAATAGACCAGATATGGGTAAATCGACTCAGATGGTGATGTTGATCAAGAAAATGTATAATATTATATACCTATCAGGCCTCCTAAGGGGCCTTATGGACAGAGTGATAAAGTGAATGTACTCCTTATGCAGTAAGTGTGGAAGTATAAAAATATTTATTTATTAAAGCCTTCTCCCCCTGAGCGAGAAAATTTTACTCATATCTTAAGTATAGCACTCCATCTTTGAGTTTTTAGGCAAATTTATTTTTCATTTTAAAAGCGAACTCTTTTTTTACAAACTTTTACACCCATTTTATTAATAACTTTTTTACTGCTTCTTTACTTTGTAAAGCTCTATTTCTAATTAGTCCTCTGCGACTTATTTCTTATTTCCAAACCTGACCAAATGACTACAAGAGATTTGGGTATAATGAAGAGGTCGAATAATCACTGTAACAAAAGCCTATTTGGAGGACCTTGATAAAACCTTTTCTTTAGAAGGAATAGAATAATTGGAAACACGTTGGACTAAATGTGTCGATCTTAAAGGATACTATGTTGAGAAATAAAACACTTTTTTGCCAAAAAATATATCTCTTATTTAAAAATCCACTTATTTCTCAAATTGCCCTGGTATATAATGCTGAACACCATAGAAGTGGTATATGCTAAGGTGATTACTCTTGTACCTCCTGTGTAATAGCTTATTTTTTCTGGGTATCAATGAGCGCATGAAATGAATTAATGTTGAAATGTGCGAGTGTGGTGCTGTTATCATGTTGTTATGGATATGCGTGGGGTTAAGAAAAAAATATTCCCTCTTGACTAATCATGATTTTAATGGAAAATTTATGTCACTTCATTTTGCTGACAAAATTCGCAAGGGTATAAAATATGCAGCTAACTTGTACAAGAACTCTTGAAAATTTAACATGAACATTGAAGTGGAGGTCATGCAATATTGAAGGTAATTTCTTTTTTTTTTTTTTTGTAAAGGCTTAAATATTTTTATGCATTTAGCAATATTTTTCTGACCTTTTAACGATACAAAATATAAATACAGAAAATAACGCTGCAATATACTGTATTGAATGCTATAATTGAAGTAACCATGGCTCAAATTTCATTAGCCTGAAAGAAACATGTCTTTTTTATACAGATTTTTGCAAATTTTTTATATTCATTAAAAACGTTCCTAGTTCCTAAACTCCTTGTTTGTAAAAAGTTCTATAAAAAATATTTTAAAATTTATAGTATTTAAATAGTATTTAAAATTTCTAGAACTTCCATGTAATTTCAATGCAACTCAATATCATGATAACCCCAAAAAGACAAACACACATAAATGCTCAAATTCCAGGGAGAACACTGCAATACAGAAGTGGGCAAAAAATTAGCCTCAAAACTTTATTGAAATGATAAATAACGTGTGCAGTAAATGAAATAAAAACATTAAAAAATAAAAAAAAAAATACAAAAAAAAACAAAAATCAAATGTATTGAGTAAATTCCGTAAAGAAAATAAAACAAAATTAAAAATAACGCAGAAAATCATTGTATAGAAAATAAATATGTTTTGAACCAAAATAGTAATAAAAAAAAAACAACTCAAATTTAGAAAACTAAAACTCGAAAAATGAAAAAATTCAAATAAAATTACAAAAAATACAAGCATAGAAAAGTTAAAATACAGTCACTTTTTAATTAGCTAATATTAATTAAAATTATAAACTACCAGAAATTATTCATCATCAATGTTCAGATTAATAATGTTTATAAGTAAAAAAAAGAAAAACAAACAAACATATTGATGTATGTGTACATTAAAAACAAAAATACAAAAATGTCAAAAAATAAAAAATATTTCCATTGTGTATTACAGCAAACTTTAAGTTGCACTGTGTAAATAAGGCAAAATAAAAAAATACTATAAACTTCAGAAAGTAATACGAGTAAATTAAATAGTTTAAAAAAACAAAAACAGAAACACTTTAAATTAATATTATTTAATTATAGAGAATTATGTAAGTTGTGGCATTTCAAATATATATACAAACAGACAGATAAAAATGCAACAAAAAAAAAAACAAATCTTCATATATTAAAAATTGAAAATCTTAAATTAAGCGATGAAATGAAAACTTAATAAAATTAATAAATTTAAAAAACAAAAAAAAAATGTTTCCTTAGTAGTTTTGAAAGGGAAGAGCACTATTTTATAAGAAAAAAAAAGTAATATGTAATATTTTGAAGGTTAAAAAGCTTATTGAATAACTCACTACTCAAATTTTGAAGACTACATCAAATGTGCCAACTAAAAGTTTCTACAAAATACTTTCACATGACTCGCCAACTGTCTTTATTGTTGACCCGAAAAGGAGTAGCGTCAGTGATCACAAAGTATAAATTTTTTTTTTATTTACTTTTCAATTTAAGTAGATCCTATTCGTACATGCGAGTGAAAGAGAGTGATTCCAGATCACCTCTGGTAAGTAAGGGATTAATCAACAAACAAATCGCATCCATGATAGAATTAAAAGGTAGGGCCGAGTCGCTTAGTGCCCTCAAGCGTCAACGAAGAGTGCATAATGAAAAGGTTGTCTAATTGTCAAAAGGGCGAAGTTCTTAGAAACCTCAAATGAAATAAAAATATTATATTTTCAAGTTGTAAATAGTGCGGACAGTTGTGTTAAGTTTGTGTTAATTTGAGTGAACATATTGTAAAAACATTGTAAATAAATCTATAAAATTCCGAGGAAGTGTTCAATTTGCAAAAAAGCTTGTAAAAAGTTTAACCTAAAATCAACTGTGAAAAATTAAAATACAATAGAGGTACAACTCAAAATTTTGCGATTTTGACTTTTTAATAAAAAACAATTCATAGTTATCATCTCCATCGACTGTCAAAATTTTGAAATTCTCCTTTTTTCTCTTAAAATTTTAATAATCGTTGTGTCTCCTTGTGTTGTATAGAGTCGCTTGAAAACCAAAATTGTTTTTTGCTTGGTGTTCATGATGGAAAGAAATTTAAAATGTGTATACTTTGGCTTTCAATATCTTCTTATGTTACGTATAAGCACGTTTTTAAAAAATTATCTCTGATGCTATTGTAATGCAAAAATGTAAGCGGGATGTGATACGATTCAGTTTTGTGTTCTTCTTGGGTTGTCAGGTTATATTTACTGTTAACGAAACAATTTGAATTCATTCCACTCTTTTGGAACAACGAACTTTTGTTTTCAAAAAAGGTATCGAAAATAAAAATGTAGTGGACAAATTTTTCCAATGCAGTCACTATTCATATATATGCTTCGTTCCAAAAAGTAAAGAACAATTTCGAAAATGAGTCAAATTGGATGAAAATCACACCAACCTCCCTTACAAAGACACTGCATCAAAACGGTGAATACCGTGAAAATTTTGAAAAAACTTTACCTATAACTTGAAGTTCGTTTTAACTTTATAAAGTGAGTTTATCATAACGGTTAAATCGCTTCGAATTCCATAAAAATTTATAAGCTACTTGAAATTTTCCTCATAAGTTAAATGTGAAATTTGTCAAAATCTAATACAAAATGACGACTACTTTCAATAGAAAGTAACGTCATCAAAATAGCAAATTGTTCATAAATTCAACAAAAAATTATTTGTTGACTTGGTATTTATTCTTTGATTGTGAAACGTTTAATGAATTTAAAGTTTGGGCAAAATTGGCGAAAAACTATATCTATCCCCATACAAAGTGACGTCATCAAAATAATGGAACCTTCATAGAATATATTCGAATATACTTCACCATAGTTCGGCCGATGTAATTTATACTCAATAAAGGCCGAAGTCACCCGATAACTGTGTCATAAAAGATGAACAATTCTTCATTATAGACGAATATTGTGTGAAGAAAGTGAAATAGTCACCCCAGGGACTCGTCGCCCAAAGTAGGATTAAACACGGCTTTGGGGATGTTTTAACTAGGCCAGCATCGTCAATTTATAAATAAAAGATCGATTATCAAAACTCTAGATTTTTTTTTTAAAGTCAATTTCGTAGTTCAATGTTATGGTTCTGTACACACCAGTTACAAGATATTTTCTACTTCCGAGTTGGAATCAATGATTGTTCCCAATAAGGAGCTTGACTCCTCCACTCTCTCACTGAAAAGTGGACGTGGTTGATTTGAATAAAAATAAAATAAAAACATAAAATAAATTTTAGATTTTATTCTTGGTATTAAATCAATCAAACAATGAACGCTTTAAAAAGTAGAGTGTATTCTCGGTACATAAAAAAGTGAGCGATTTATTTTAATATTATAATAATATTGGTTCTGATCGAGCTATAGTTGGAAAACGTATATTTTCCATTTATATAAATGGTATAAATATGTTAACCCTTCGTTGCATGGGATTGCACATATGCAATGTTGACTTCTAAGAGACATAGCATACACACCCTGTAAATATACCTAACGGAATTTTTTTTAAAAATAAATTTAGACAGTTTTTATTAGTTGTTGTCTTCTTCTGTCAAATTGGGGATTTAATTTGTCCAAAATATTGATTCGAACACGGTTTGTCTTTTACGTAGAAAAAATAAGTGAATATTTTTAATAACTATACAAGAAATATTAAAAAAAACGTTCAGATGTAAGTAAAGTTAATAATAAGCTAATTGTCTTTAAGCTTACTAATTTTTTTGTGCATTATAAGTTTAATTTCATAAAATAAATGGCTTAATTGCATATATGCAATATCATGCATTTGAGACGTTTCGAAGTTACATTGCAGGTATGAGGTTATATTGCAGATGTGCATTTCCATGCACTTAACTATGTATATTTAAAGCTAAAATTAAAAAATAAATTAATTTTAAAAATAAATTACTTGGGCCACGAATAAAACCCCTGTCTTCGTCACCACGAAGAAAATGATCTTGGGCTTGTGTAAATATTATTATAAAAGAGTTTTACGGGAAGTTTATGAATTACAAAGTTTTTTTGTGATAAATATTTTATCAACACTATTACTAATGATTAAATTAGCCAAAAGGGGTATTTATTGGGTACAATCCGTCGGAAAAGAATTCCGAACTCAAAACTACCGAGTGTTCCCATATTAATAAAGACATCTCGAGGAGAGTCTGTTGAATATGTAGCTTACCATAATGATGTTAACGTACATTTGATTTCATGGAGAGATAATAAAGTTGTTAATTTGATGTCAAACCATTGTAGTAAAAGTCCTGAGACCATAGCTGAACGATTTGATAAGAAGTTGTGTAAAAGCATATCCATTGAGTATCCGAATATTGTTTTAGAATACAATATATATATGGGGGAAGTCAATTTGTTCCACTCATTTATTGGAAGCTACAAGATAAAAATACGCTATACGATAATATTAGTAAATGCATTGGTATTGCATTAGCGTGCGTAAAAATAAAGCGGTAATCATGAAAACATAATATATGTCAATTTTCGTTTGGAAGTGGTAGAAAGTCCTTACAAAGTAGGAAAACTATACACAAAAAGTAGAAGACCTTCCGAATTATCAAAAAACCTTGCAAAAAATAACGAAACATTCAAGAAGTTTCCCATTATCTCAAGCAGAAGTTCGGTTGGACCATTTTGATCTCTGGCCACAATAGGACAACAAGCGTTTAACATGTAAATTACCAGCGTGCAATGGATAATGGATAATGGACTCATATTAGCTGCTCAAAAGTTAAGACAAGAGTATGTTTTAATAACACTGTGCGACAGGCCAAAATACCTGGGAGATAATGCTATTTTTCTTGTAGGGCTTGTAGAGTTAAAGAGTTTTCTATACTTAAAATTTGCCGGACAACAACAAAATCTGGACTTACGGTCAAAAAACCGATTTTGTTGATTTAGTAGAAGCTGAACGAAAGAAAGAGTGAAAAACATAACACTAAAACATTCTACTAGCATTTTAAAAACCTCTCTTTTCATGAAAAGTTCAATAAGTTGAGTCAGTGGCGTTTTCAAAAAATCTCTTTTCATAAAAAGTTAAATAACTTTATCAATTACTGACCGATTTTTAAAAACTAAAATGCGTTTAAATTGTTAATAAATTTTTTGTATGAATCCGTACAGGACTAGTGTGATCTTAATATAATTTAGTGTATAGAAAAATCGTCAAAGTCGAAAAAAATAAAAAAAAATTTAAAAAAGTTTGCGTATTTGCAGAGTAAATACACACAGCTTTCTTAACTTGTCCCAAACAGTATATATATCGTTAGAAAGGTTCAAGTATCTTCTTTTAGGATCTGGTTAAATTTTTAAAATCGGTTGGCAACTAGGGGGTGTCCGGCAAATTTCAAGTATAGAACGTTCTTTAACTCAATAAGACCTAGCAGAAAAATAGCATTATCTCCCAGGTATTTCAACTTCGTTCCATTTTGTCGCACTGTGTAATATATCAAAATAGAAATTGTTTTAAACAATTTCGTAATGAATAATATTTTATGGACTTATTTAATGAATTCTTATACAATGAGCTTCAAATTAAGAAACAACATCCTTGTGTCCTTGTAAATCAGTGTTTTTATATTTTCCTTTGTTTAAAATTGTGAATTTAAATTGACTAAATTAAAAAACTGGGATATATATTTTAGTTATGGTATTAACAGCATATAATTCCATTTCAAAAATGTAAAATACAAATTAATAAAAATTAATATTTAAACAATAATGTAACGGGTGTTTTTTTTTTTTTTTTTTTTTTTTTTTTTTTTTTTTTTTGGATTCGCCCGGAAGTAGGAAATCTTCATAGATACGTATGACCCGCGCCATACGCATGCACGATTTACATTCTAAGAAGTTCCCGGATCAGCCGGACTGAATAGAATGCACCTACGTGCTAAAACCTACCACCTGTTGGCAAATAAAAGCCTCCACTAAGCACAATTGCTTGGCCTTTCAGCGGAAATTAAAATTAAATAAAGATATTTGAAATTTGAAATTTGAGAAATTTTTGTGCTTATGTAAACATAATAAGCATCATCGAATAAAAGCACATTCTTCATAACACAAGTGAATACAAGACAACATCTAAAGTAGTTTAGGGGTTTGTTTTTCGAATAGAGATAAAACTGGCATTTTGTGGTCAAATCTGGCAACTCTAATGTCATTTATGTTCAGTTTGATGTGCTCTTTGGGCTGTTGGAGTCATTGGGCCATACTTCTTCCGAAATAATGCTGGAGAGTCAGTTACCGTTAATGGAGACCGGTATAGAGCCATGATAACCGACTATTTTGTTCCCGAATTGGATGGCATGAATGTGGATGAGTTGTGGTTCCAACAAGACGGCGCTACATGCCACACAGCGCACGTCACAATCGATTTATTGAAGGAAACATTCGATGAGCGCATAATTTCGCGAAATGGACCTGTCAATTCGCCACCAAGATCGTGTGATTTGACACCATTGAATTATTTTCTTTGGGGACATGTGAAGTCGCTCGTCTACGCCAACAAACCAGAAACGTTAGGGGACTTGGAGGCCAACATTCGTGGCGTTATTGCCGACATACGGCCCCATATGCTCGAAAAAGTGGTTGAAAATTGGACCTGTAGAATTGGCTTTATTCGAGCCAGCCGCGGCGGCCACATGCCCGAAATCATATTTAAACATTAATGGCATAAAATTATCCTTCCAATAAAGCCAAATTGATGGACATTAAAACGATTTTCTTGTGTTTTATTTCAATTCAAGGGCATTCGAAGTTCTATACCTCTAAAAAATACACCCTTTACTACTTTTTATTGCTTGGCTGCATGAAATTGCACATATGCAATGTTGCGTAACTTCGTTCCTATTCATTGCATAGCATCCAAATCTCGTTTATACATTCTCTAAACCTCTCCAGTCACAAATGACGGCATAAAACATTTTTATACACAGGGAGAAAAAATCATGTAACGAAGGGTTAAGGACATGGTATGGGTATTGTTGGGAAACTTTATAGATTTGTTATGGATATGATAAGGGTATGATATAAGGATGGTATGGTTTGGGTATGGCTACTTTGAGGGTATGCTATATCTGTGGTAGGAGTAATGATATGATATGATTTCGGTGTGGTTTGTACATTGTTTGAATATGGTATGGTTTCAGTGTTGGTATGGAGTGGTATAGGTTTTTTAATGAATATGATAAGGGCATAGCTATCATATGGTAATGTTGTGGTATGGTAATTCTTATACGATGCTTATATAATGGTTATATCTTGGAAGTGTCTCAAGAGGAATCGAACAACTGCTATGACAAATGGTTTGAACGAATGCAAAAATGTATTGATCATCAAGGGGAATGTTTTGAAAAACAATAAAGTCATTTTCATTTAAAAATGTTTATTATTTGCTATTTCCGAAACACAAATAGTACCCCTCGTACGTGTGAGTTTTTATTTTTTTAAATAATTCAACTTTTTTTATGCGGTGTTTTTAGTGTTTAGAATGTTTGAATCATGAAAGAACCATGGTTAATTAAATTTTCTATATAGTTATTTTATTCAAGTATTCAGGAAATTAATGTTACTCTAAAAGAGGCACTGGATGATATCTATTGATCCACAAATTCTCTAATGAAATACGTTTTTTTTTCATATCGTGAATGAAAAATGCATATAGATTAATAAATATCCATCCTTTTGGAACAGCCTGTCTCTTTTTTTCTTTTGCTACTTGTAGCCTATTTGAAACCCTTTTTTTGTTTTTTTAGGCGATAAAAGATATAACATGTAAAAATCACATCATTCGTTATCCTAGTTTTGAAAAATATTTGGTAAGTTAACAGAAATATCAGATTTAAATTCTTGCTGGGGTTAAACCAGTTTTTGTTTATATTTACAAGGATTGCTACATGTATTTCGGGAATATATAAATAAAAAAATTGAATGTTTTTTATTGAGAACAAATTTATTGTTTTTCGAAATGTTCTCCTTTATTATTAATACAATTTAGAATGCGTTTGAACCATTTATCACAACATTTATTCCATTACGCTTAAGACACCTCCAAATATAGTTTTTGAACGCATCAACAACGGCTTCCTCTAGAGTCGAAAATCGTTGTCCACGTAGTTGGTGCTTGATGAGCAGGAACAAAAAGAAGTCATTCAGTACCAAATCAGGAGTGTACAGCGAATGATCTATTAAATCGATGTTTTTAATACTCACAAACGTCTTTGTTTGAGCTGATGTATGGGAGCTCGCATTGTCCTGATGACGAATAATTCTTCGGAACTTGTTTGTTTTCACGAAACACTTTCGCAAACAAATGGGTGTGTAGCATTCCGAATTGACAGTTCTACTAGTCTCAAGTGGCACTATGGCCACATGACCAGTTTTTTTGATGAAACAGGCGACCATTTGCTTTTCACTGCATCGAGCTGGAACCACTTTTGGTTATTCTTGAGAGACCCATACAGTCGACTGCTGTTTACTTTCAGGCGCATAAGCGCAGACCCACGATTCGTCACCAGTCACGATTTTAAACACGTCTTTAAAAGCAACCCGATTATTTTTATAATTTTCACAAGCCTTTATTTTTTTTTTTTTTTTTTTTTGAGCGATTGTCAAATTATGTGCAACAACGTGAACAAATCTTCTTCAGAACTATGTTTTCGTGTAAAATGATATGTCTGCTGATGGAAGTAATGCCCAGAAATGCCTCAATCTCACGGTATGACAATCAAGCAAAATAAATTCGCACACAACATCAAAGTACGGCCCCGGTTCAGTTCAATATACCACCAATATACAGAGGTTTTGATGGTACTTCACTGCTAAAAGTCAAACTGAGTTCATCAATGCACTCTTGTTGAGGTAATTCACGTCGAAAATTGGGGAAAAAATAACCGCACGAAAATGTTCACGTGTTAATTACATTTTTTTGCTAAAATACAATTTTAAAAGCACTGTAAACAACACAACAAGCGCACGTACACGAAAACGTTGTGAGTACGTATAAGCTAAAAAATGTCAAACTTTCCAATAGAAAGGTCACATTGACTGCAATAACATTAGCGTTGCCAGATCCCGAAATATAAGTATCGAAATATCATATGCGTCTCAAACTTTATGACTCGAAGAACTTTCAATACATGAATAATTTTTTTCTAATGATGCTTTTTTAGTTCTATAAGCATCCTTATTTTCTTGCAAATAAGAGCAAACGCATGTTCCTTTTGAAGAAATTTTTAGTTTTTTCTGAAGAATGCGCTATTGAGTATGAATTAAAATATAGAAAATTCATTCAAAGAAACTACAACATCTGAACGTTACAATTCTTTCAAACTTCTTTCATTAAAGCGACTCTTTGAGCTGTTTTCTTAAGCCAACTGTGTTGGATGGTAATTATTTATAGTATTTTTTAATATACACTCTAACAATATCAAAGAGAAAAACTTGTGAAAACTAAGATGCAGAAAAATTTTTATATTAAATTGCAAAAAGTTTCTCAAGCTCTCTTAATTTTTATTATTTTACCTAGTTTGTTTCTTGTATTGCTTTGAAATAACTTATTTGGCTTTATTTTTTGCAAATTGCCACCCTGTGTTAGTTGCAGGTTTTGGCGTCATAGTTTAGCCACGCCGCTCTGGATTATGATGCAACAAGGCAACCTAGTTTCTTTGTTGGCTACTGTTTTTTCCTTCCCACTCTTCGCTTATTTCACTAGCAATAAGGCTATAACGCCTTTATACATGCTTTGATGCTGGGTTGGTTGAAAGAAAAGAGCTGTTTTGTTTTTCAGAAGAAAAACTTTTTCACTACCATGGAAAACATTTTAATTAACCATCATGTTGTTGTTGTTATTATTGTATGCAATACTACTTCATTGCTCATTCTAAGGCATGTTGTTGAGTGAGCGTGTGTGTGTTGATTGAAGTTATAGCCAAACACATGCGTTGGTTCACTTGCTACAAGTGGAAAAACAAAGTTTAGCTGAAAAGTTTTTTTTAGCTATTTCCGACATGAAAACTAGAACTGAACCGAGGGCGTCATCATGTCCTGCACTATGGCGCCTAAGATTTATTGTTCTTATCTATGCCATGGATGTTCCAAAAGTATTTAAATTGAAATTAAATAAAAGGAACTTTAGGAATAATTCACATAAAAGATTCACTTTTCAAAAAATTTTTCATGAAACAATAGAGTAAGTATCATGGTCATGCTTTCAACTCATTATAATAACATTGATAGTCATATTAAATCGATAGCAAAAACTTTTTGCAGAATTGCAAATATTTCAAGAAAATAACGAGCAAACACATGACCAAAGTTAGAAGATCATTATATCCTAGCGTTGTAAAAAGAATTAAAGTTTAAAAAGAAAAAAGAAAAAATATAAAACTAAATGAAAAATCAGCGAGACGAAGCGAATTAATGCAATCAAGGACATGAATTACGCAGGACATTGTCGTAATGCCATCGATGACGCTGTCGAAGATGCTGCTAAGGATAATGAAGAAGATGATGACAATGGCAAAGCGCAGCAGCAGTGCTTTAATTGAATGACAACGAGCAGAATGCAGATAAAAGAATAAAAATTCTTTGTTGCAATTTTTTTTGCTTTACTTCGGACAGCTAAGAGGACAAAATAATAAATGCAAAAGGCAAAAAATAAAAAAAAATAAAATCCAAACAATGGAAAAATAAACTTTGAACAAAGTCTTGAATTTCTTGAAGAATGTTGGATTTTATCAATAATTTAATTGGACGGTGGTCGACCAGTGGTCATGATCATAAGTTAACTTATTCAACCAGATCCTTTCCAACACAGTTTTAGCGTAATTTTGAAAAATTGAATGTGTTTATTAGAGGGATTTCGCCATTTTTCATTATGTCACTTTTAATCCACAAATGCTGCAATTTTGCTAAGATATACTCGACGGAATGGGGTCAAAATTCACCCTATACAAAATTCCCTTTTTCGAAATTCCCTTTTTTTAAAATTGTTCTGAAACAAAATTCCCTCTTAAAAAATTCATACTTCACAAAATTCCCCATAATGCAATTATCTTTAGTAAAATTCTCCCTTACAAAATTCCCCTTTTCAAAATTCCCATTTTTTAAAACCTTTCTTAACAGAATTCCCCCTCAAAAAAATCCTACATCACAGAATTCCCCCATATAAAATTTCGCTTAACAAAATTCTCCTCTACAAAATTTCCTTTATAAAATTCCCTTTAAAAAAACAAAATACAAAAGAAAATGTTTATATCGAGGGATAAGGCGCGAGCTGTGTTGAAGTTTTCGTTTTTCTTTAGGTTTTGTTTTGGGAGCGAGAGTTCTGAAATGTAAAAATTTCCAAAGGGAGAATTTCGCAAAAAGGAAATTTTACAAGGGTAATTTTATTAAGGAACATTTTGTGAAGGAGAATTTTAAAAAGGGGGAAGTTTTTAAAGGAGAATTTTGAAAAGGGTGTATTTTGTAAAAGGGAATTTTATGAATGTGAATTCCGACATTGGAAATTTTGGAAAGGGGAATTCCGACCCTCTTCCATATTCGACTTGTGATACAATGTTAGTTAAGAGTTTTGAAAAAAATTTGAAATTAATTGAAATTAACTTTAATTTGAAATTAAGAAGTTACCTCCCCAGTCGTCAATTTTGACAAAACCTCTTAATTGTGCTTAAATGTGCTGGAGTTGTGCTGTGCACAAGGATGAGTTTTTGGAGTTATGCCAAAAAAGGATGCAAAATATGATTTTTATGAATTTCAGAAGTGTTCCCAAATGAAGTGGCGCTTTATGACGTTACAACGTTACGTTTTACAGCACAGACTTGCAAAAAATTTAAAAACAAGGCATTTAAAATGCATCGGCGTTGCATAAAATTGTTATTCGAGGACTATAGGTGGTAAGACAGAAATAATGGTACGTATTAAATTACGGTAAGTTGGACATTGACAAAAATTAAAATAAAATTAAATACGTTTTCGGGACGCAAAGGGAGATGCTTAAGCAACTCAACTGAAAAATTTTTACATAGAATTATAACACGTTATCAACGCCATAGATAGGTATTTCATAAGGGGGAGAGGGGGTTACTGAAGCAAATTAAAATTATACATTATATTATATTTCACTTAATATCTGCTAACAAAAATAAGCAGTTAATAATACACAATTTGCAATTTATCTTCACACATAATATGGCAAAAATAAATATTTTGGAATATTTGCGTTTTTATTTAATATAGAAAAATATTCTGGATTGCTAAGGGGGGTTTTGAACCCCCAGAATCTCCCCACATCTACGGCGTTGCACGTTATATATAGATGCTTAGATTAAAAAATATTATGCGCCAGTAAAAGCTGGTCCTGAGGCCATTCCACCAAAATAAACAAAAAATTCTTAATATCATAAGGACGCGGAGAGAGCTGCTCCAACATTGACAATGTAATTATTATGCAAAGGCGTTGCATTAAATTATTACTTAGTGAGTTAAGTGCATAGCGGTAAATATCATAAAACGAAAATGAAGGATTTGTACCTGACCTTAAAAAAAATAAAAAAAAAATTATGCACTCGCTAGCAGATGTAATCAAGTAACTTATGCAACAATAATTCAATTTTGTTGCATGAAATTATTACTCGCGTGTTAGAGGTGCTTCGGTAAATATTATTTTACAACAGGTTTTGAAAATTAAATTGAATTTTCAAATTGAAAATGATTTTCAAGGTTGTACATTAGAGTGGGTCGGCCACCATACAAAAAAAAAGTTTGAAAAGTGAACCCCTTATATTAAAACCGTTAGTTTTAAGAAATTTAATAAAGAAAGTTCTATACTACAATTTGGAACTGCTATAATATTTTTGTTACTAGGCCAAATAAAGTACTTTTTGGGTGAGATGTGAACAAATATTTAAGAAGTTTAATTTTATAATAAAAAAATTGATTTCAAGGGGGGTAAATTGAGGTAACAGGGCTTACCAGATGAATATGACTTCAAAATTCCAAAAGCTCTGAGAAGAAAATGTGGTGCTTGTTATGCCCTTTTTAACGGTATATCATTTTTTGAAATCGGACACAAAATTCATAAGTTATAGAAAAAATACCATTTTGGCGGTTTTTCTGGGCGTTTTTTTTTTTTGTTTTTGGAGTTGTCTTGAGGTCATCTTTAAAATAAGGGGTGCACTTTTCAAACTTTTTTTTTCGACCCACTCTATTGTACATGATAGCACATTTCGGACAAATCAAAGCACATACTCTGTGGGCAAAACATACCGGGAAATTTGGTTTTCACTTTATTGGGGATTCCGATAGGGAAAAATGTTTTTATTTTTAACTACAACTGTCACTGACATCTTTGCCAAATAATACGTTAAAATATTCATTAGTATTTGAGACACGCGTCCTTTTGTAAATAGCTAAAAGTGCATTTTTTCGTTTTTTTATGATATCCGAATATATTCAACAACGCAGTTTCATTAAATTTTGTATGCGGAGTGAAATTTCTGCTGCCGAAACATTGAAAATATTGCATAAGGCCTTCGGTGAGCGAGCTCTATCGAAAACAAGACTTTATGAGTGGTACATAATAAAGAGGGTCGAGAAAGCCACTAAAGACGAGGCACAGCCAGGACGACCATCAACACGTCAACAAAATCAAAGAATTTGTGATCCAAAATCATCGATTGATAGTCCGAGACCTTACTGACCTTGTTGGAATATCGAAAAGATCAGCGAGAACCATTTTGAGTTACCTTTGAGACTCAGAAAAGTAAAATCTCGATTGGTGCCAAAAACGCTCAATTTCAAGGAGGAAAAACACCGCCGCGTTAATGTGTGTGAAACAATGCTTTCCGACTATCCAGACAAAATGAAACGCATCATAACTGGAGATGAGAGTAGGGTCTACACTTACGACCCGGAAACAGCGGATCAATCGGGTGGATTCCGTGCCACAGATGAGTGGAGACCGAAAAAACCACGTCAAAGCAAGTCAAAAATCAAGGTCATGTTGACAGTTTTCTTCGATTACCGTGGTGTGGTGCATTATGAGTGCACCTTCAAACCAACCAAACTGTCAAAAAAGAATAATATTTGGATGTTATGCGTTGTTTGCGTATTCTGTGCGTCAAAATATACCGGATTTTTGGAGAGACAATTCTTGGTTTTTGCATCACGGTAATGCAGCATCTCACATTGCACTCGTAATTCATAAATCATTTCGCCAAAAACTCGACCCATATCGTTTCGCAACCACCGCATTCGCCTGACTTAGCCCTATGTGACTTCTGGCTATTCACTAAACTCAAGAGATCACTCCGTGGACACCACTTTGAATCGAAAGTAGAGATTGAAACTGAAACGAAGAAGGAATTGAAGGCTATACTCAAGGTTGCCAGTTATGTGGGAAAAATCCCATTTTTGGTAATTTTTAATTGCCCTTGGGAATTTTTTTGTTGGGAGTTCCCACGGTATTTTTTAATTCAGCGTGGTATTTTTTAACTAGCGTGGGAATTCAGTGTGGTATTTTTTAATTACCGTGGGATTTGGGAATTTTTATTTTAAAATAATTTTTTCACATTTAATAAGCGAAAACTTCACATGAAATCACTGCCATTATACGCATCAAATGCTCTTTTTACACAACGATTTTATGTCGTAAGTTGCGTATGTAAAATCCCTTTAATTTTTGTTGCATATGGGATTTATTGTGGTATTTTTTAATGCGTTTGGGATTTTTTTTGGGATTTTTAAATGCATATAGGATTTTAGGTGGTATTTTTAAAAAACGTGGTATTTTTGTGGTAATTTTTAATGACTATGGGATTTTTGTTGTATTTTTTAATTGTGGAGGGAATTTTTTGTTTACTTTTGCCGTGGTAGTTTTGGTGGTATTTAATATATGGTACTGTGGAAAAAAGGTAATTTCCGTGGGAATTGTTCCGAACTTTAACTGGCAACCTTGGCTATACTGGAAGAGGACTTTGCAGCATGTTTTGAAAATTGGAAAAAACGCTTTAAAATTTTTTTTTTTTGTTTTCATCTGAGCAAAAATTTTGTCAAAAATATATAAAATTATTTCAAAATAATTCAATAACAAAGAAAATGTCAAAAAAATTATTTAAATCGTTTGTTTATAAATGAGAGGATTTTTAAAGATGGCTAAAACGTGCTTAAGCCCCTCATAAAGCATTTTTGAAATTATTTGCTTCGAAAAACTTTTGATGTTTAAATAGCAATTCACAAAATAATTGTATTAAATTCTAGCTAAATATGCTACAATTTGCTTACGCTAACTTTCACAACATCTTCAAGGATATTTCTAGGATATATTGGCACAATACTTCATACAATGGCTTCATACAATCCCCCCTACTTTATCGATATATGAAAAGTTTTTGGCAAGCATCAATTTAATTTCGAGAGTTTTTGTTCATGTTGTTAGACATGTTGCTGTTATTGTTGTTTTTACTCTTGCTGTTGTTATTGTTGTTGTTGTTTGTTAAAACAAATGTGCTGTAAATTGCATTGAACACACTACAACCATAGCAACCATAGCATCAACCATCTCAGCAGGCGCTGACTGTGTAGAATTGGTTCGGTTTTTTTTTTTGTTGCAGCTCAATGGCCAAACTTCGTATTTTGGGGCAAAATATTGGCAACATTGTGGCCAACAAATCCAACAAGAAATTGAAATGAGCTCAGTTTTTCAGCTAACATTTCCGAAAACTTACAATTTGTTGAAAGCCAAAAAATCAGCACTCAGCCCAAAGTTTAGTTCGATTGTTTTAGGACGTAAAAATCAGAGAGGAATGCTTTTGCATTTCGATGTAAGAGGGTTCGTAAGTTTTAAGGTAATTGTTTTTTGTATACTTGATTTTTGGTCTTAGAGTTTGACACTCAATTAAATAGTCAAAATATATGATTTTTGGAATTTGCTTTTTTTTCGGTTTAGAATGAGGGCAAAAGAGAAAAAATAAGTTTAGATCTACGGCTATATTCATAAAAATTATGAACTTCTTATCAAGCCTTCATAAGGAAAAAATCGAAAAAAATTAAAAAACATTATTCATAAACGTTCAATAGCGCTAAAAGTCTCTTTTAAATGCTTTATAAATGATGTAATTTTAAAAATGGATGAAACCTTCAATAAACCCTCGATTAAGCATTTTTAAATTTTATTTTCATGTGAGCACAAATTATGTCAAAAATATCCCAGCAAACATTATGACTCTTAAAAGAGTCTTTTAAAACTCATATAAATGAGTTTTATCGTCATAATGCGCTCATAAAAGACTCTTTAATTGTACATTTTCGTAGGTTGTGGAATCAGTTCCTCAAAATATGATTCATAATAATGACTGTTTTATGCCTTGTTTAAGACTCAAAATTAAGACTCTTTTAAGGCTCATATTTAATACTCTTTAAAGACTCATAATGAAGAATAAATCAATCATTTAACAATCATACCAAATACTCCTTAATGAGTCGTTTTATTGTGTGCTCATAAAACACGCATAAAAAAAAACTCTTTTTGGAGTCTTATTCTTGAGCAAGCATTTTAGAATCATATCAAAGACTCCTTTAGGATTTTTTTTATTGCGTACTCAAAAAACACGCATAAAAATAGTCTTTTTAGAGTCTTATTTCTCATCAATCATTTAAGAATCATATCAAAGACTCCTTTATCAGTTTCTTATTGCGTACTCATAAAACACGCATAAAAAATACTCTTTTTAGAGTCATTTTTTTGAGGCACTCAGAAAATGTTTGCAGGAATATCAAATTGTTCCAAAATATATCAAAAACAAATAAAATGTCAAAAAAATTATTACAAATGTTTGTTTATAAATGAGAGGATTTTCAAAAATGGCTGAAACGTTCAATAAACCCCTCATAAAGCATTTTTGAAATTATTTGCTCTCAATTGAGCACAAACATTGTCAAAAATAATTAAAAATATTTCAAAAATTTGGAAAGTATGTCAAAAAAATTCAAAATATATAAAAAGATTCAAAACAAACAGAAAATAACAACAAAAAAATTAATTTGTCAAAACATTTCAAAATATTTACAAAAAAAGATAAAAAAATTAAAATTGTTTCAGTGCAGAGGATAGCTTCGAAAAAATGTTGATGTTTAAACAATTTTGATGTTTGATGAAATTGTCCAACAGTAGCCAAAGATTTGGAGGTTTTAGAACGTAGGGTGTTAAGACGTTGTATTAATAAGAATTTTAAATCTGTATATTAACTTTTCTCAAATAAATTCATTTATAAGGAAGCCATGATTAATCCATTATGCCGTTATGCGTTGTCGTTGCAAAAGAATTTTATAAATAGCCTGCCATTTCATGAAAATAATTTGATGAATGATATCTTCGATTATCAAAAGCAATTTGACTGGACTTCTGTTAGCTATTTGTCGCCAATTGGCATTTTAAATGAAGAAATTGATACTGATTTGGACTTCGACACTCCTCTGCTACCTGCATTTTTCGATAAATCGGCACCTGGCACCCACAGGAGATAATGTTCTCTTATACTTTTAATTTTTCATTCTTATGGTTCTATACCTTGGCCTTTTGCCGTTCTCATATAAGTTATACTTCGCATTTATTTTCTCTTATATTATTTAGGCACCTTTCTGATGAAGGTTTTTAGTTTTAAGTATAGTTTAAGAGTTTTATTAGTTTAGTTTAGTTTGTAAGTTGTAAATATGTATGTATGTACATATATAAATAGAGACAATACGTCTCAATGACATCTACTAATGGCAGCAGCAAGCATTGTACTCATATTAACAACAATAATATGTATTATACCTTGATATAAAAGCCAGTTGCTTTCACCTATTGTACTACCTTTAGAACAGTTCTAAATTCTCTTGTTCTTTCATTTTAAGTATTATATGAATTGTTGTTGAATGAAAAGAAAGTCTCAATAAATTGATAAATTGAAAATGACGAAATTGTGACAAATATATGAAAAGTCATTGAATTTATCAAATACACAAACCATTATTGACACTCTTCCCACTTCAAATCGAAAGTGTTCCTACACTAAGGGAAAAAAATATTAAATTTATCCAAAAACTGTTTTAATTTATCCAAAAAGCGAGTCATTTTTGCACCAATAACGAATTTGCTTAAATCGACTACGTAAATATTTAAAATTTATTTAAATACTTTTTTAATTAAATAAAATATTAAAATATTTAAACAGAATTAATAAAAAATATATTAAAATTATGCACGAATATTTTTAAATATCTTTCAAATATTTATAGATCATTTTTTTATCATACGAGTATCTCCTTTTTTTGTTTTAAAAACTGTTTATATGTTGAGCAGACGGACAAACTTTGGAAAAAATGAAAAATGGAGTGTATACATGTAGAAAATATTTTGTTTAAGGTTGAATAAATGCAATAAGATTATCAAAATCTATGTCAATGTTTGAAGTTTTTATACGAAGAAGATTTTCTAAATTTGTATCAGTCAATAGGTGCCTGTGTTTGATTTTAATAAATACCATTTCGGAAAATGCAGACTCACAGCCATATGTTGTAAATGCACATTGAGGATGTCTTAAAGACGTGGCAATTTTGTTTCTCTGCTTCGTTTATCAATGTTGTGTAACACAACTTGTGTATGTACACATCGTTCGCTCGTTTTGCATTTTCAGTTTGCATTTGCCCATACTTGGTCATTATACTTCTTCTCTTTCTCACACTGGTTCTGTGATGAACACACAGATAATCGTACTGCTCTTACACATGATGTTATAATACATAAAATACAAAGCATATGAAAATTAATACAAAATTTGAAGGAGTTAAATTTTGATTTACTTATAGAATCAAAAAAATTATATGTAGCAATATGATTATTTAAATACAAATCAAAAGAAGACATATTAAATATGTTACGACCATACTTGAATTTTCTTCAATGCATGCATAAGGTATTAAAAACTTATAATGAAAGTGACAAAAATTTTCTCAAAATTTTGTGCTCCAGATCAACACCCCTACCTTACCGTATAACGTATTCTACGTTAAAATAAAACTATCGCATTTAAAGAATATTTACATATATAAAAATATTTAAATTAAAAATAATTTATTTGAATATTTCCCACGAGATGCGTCCATCAAATGCCATTTGGTAGTATATTTTATATTCTTTTTTCGTTCTCTAATTTATACTATTTTTTACAGTTATTGCAATATTATGGCAATAAATGTCAAAATAGTACAAATTAGAAAAAAAGAAAGAAAACTTGAAACTAAAATTAAGGGGCAAAAAAAAAATATGCAGGCAAATGACAACCGGCGCAAGACATTTGTGAGAAAATGTCCGGTTGTCGCTCAAACCTTACACAAATATATTGTACGATCATCAATCGGACTCACAACTAATTTTTGCCAAAAATCCATGCTATATTATCCTTGCGACAAAAACTAAATGAGGACTATAAAGCTGCAACTGCAAAAAATAAACTGCAGGAACAGTGCGATGCTGTTGCTGCTTGTCGGAATACGTGTGTACGTGTGCGATGCTGTTGCTGCTTGCTTGTATGGAATATGTGTGTACGTGTGTGGTCCCTGCAGTAAAAGGAACTAGTGCTGAACTAGCGAATTAACTAGTGCGTAAGCTACCACCACTAGTTCCACTTCCATCTACTTTTCATGCGTTCAACTGGCGAATTTTATATGGACATGTCATAGGAAGGGGTGAATTGCTACCTTTTATGCTAATATTCTCCAGTCACTTCACTAGTACTAAAGTATTAACTACTTCCTTAGTGCTTAAGGGTCAACTACTTCACTAGTGTGGAAAAAACAACTACATAGCTAGTCCTTTTGGAGTTAATTCCTTCACTAGTGCAAAATAACTAGCTAGCTCTCTAGTTCATTTTTTTTTATAAAAAAAAAACAACCATTTACGTTTTCTGTTTTTTTATTAAAACGCTGCAAGCACAATATTTTATTATAATACATAATTAATATATATATAACATTAAAATATAAATTAACAATAGCTTGAACTTCAGTACATTTTATATGTAATTTAAACAAATAATAGTAATTAAACAAATAATAATAATTAAACAATATTAAAGAAAAAATTAAATTCAGGAACATCCTAGTAAACTAAAAGAATTACATAAATATGACAATAAACTGGAAAAATAAGGATTTTACGTTGGGTTCGATTCTTTGGTTTCTTTGAAAATCGTTTTTTCTGCAGCTGTATTGCCCCGCGTATTTTTTGTTTTATAACATTTTATATTTTATTTATACTTTTTTCTTCTTTTACGTCACTTTAAATTTCTTTTCTTGCACTTCCTATACCACTGAATTTAATTACAGCACTGAATTGCATAAAAGTTAAAATTATTGAACATATGTAAACAACATACAAATGCCGCAAAGTCTGCTTTGCTTTTTTCAGTTTTCTAAGCAGTGTGAGCATGAAAATTATGAACTGACCCTTTTATGCATTACCTAGGGTCAAAAAAGTAACTAGTGACAGTATGCACTAGTGAAGTAACTAGTAGCAATTGTATACTTTTAATACTACAGGGGTATAAATAGAATTCAAATACGAGAAAAAAACGAGTTGTAAGGAAAACATTTGATTTATTCACGTAAATATTTAAATAAAATTTATACTGAGGCGTGGATAATGCTAATATGCGTTATTTCCCTTAGTGTATTTCAATTACAAGGCAGCTACAACATTTTTATGAATAACAAAATTTTAAAAGACTTTTTAACATTAATAAGCTTTTTAACCATTGAACGTTTTAAAGCTATTTTAAGATATTTTTATGAATACGGCTGTTAAACTTTTAATAAAACAAAAATTGTGATTTATTTAACACATTCCAAGCCAAAAATTAGATTTTTTTTTGTTTTTGTTTTTTGTATTCTAATTTGAGATCACATTGAAAGAATCTCTTTCTAACTTTCATCAATGATTTTAAAATGATGCAACCTCTGGTTGAAACACTTTCCCCTTTTGAAATCAAACATTTGCGACAAAAATAGGTAAAAATAAAAAGAAGTAAGAAACAATTTGTCTAACTGCGTCATTGCGTTACTATTATTAAAACCAGCTTATCAACTCAATAAGGCAGTTTAATTCTTCAGCTCAACGTAAAGCAACGCAGCACTACGTTACCCATGTCTAACAACGCTTAAAACGTTAAACTAATGTCTAGGCAATAAATCCTTAACCCTATTATAATGACTTGACGACAACAACACTGTGTCATGACACAACAAAAACAGTTTGAAGATAAAACACGCAGCTTTAAAAACAGCTCTCAACATTATCTGCAGAGCAATGGTTTGATAAAAATTCTCTTAAGATTAACTGTTGCTCGGATGATTCAAAGGATTTCATAAAAGGTTGTCATGGCAAATAGTTCAAAATAGCCTAAGAGCAATAATATAAGCAGCTGATAAGCAAAGCATAAATCTAGTCAAAAATCCATTTCTTTTTAAATGCTTAGCAAAGCTACGAGAACATGCTGGCTTATTAAAAAGGTAGTAAAACTTTTCAGTTCAAAGCAAAATAAAGTTCATAAAATAAAAAAAAAAAGATAAAATATGATGTAAGCAAAAACAAACCAAAAGGACAAATCATATATTAAAAAATTGCCGGTATACGGTTACAGTTTTGAAGCATTTTAAAGGGTTGCCAACAAAAACTTTAATGACAACCTAGAGAGTCAAGGATATGCTTATAATGACACATGATAAATTTAAATAATGTACAACCAGCGATTAAGAAGGCAAAATAGATAACAAACGAATCAAAGAAGGGATGAAAAAAGTTCTAAAAGTAGAACAAATAATGATGAGAAGAAGATAAGTAGAGTTAAAACTGAAAGTTAAGACTTAAGAAAAGTTGTAGAAAACATGCAAACTAGAAAAAAAAGAAATAATTAAATAGTAATTTATGAAAGTAACTTGCTCCAAAGTTATACCTTTATTTACGTGAACACTTACTTATGTACTGGCCAGAAGTAGTAGCAGCAGCAGCAGCAGCAAGTTTTATTGCAGCTAATTCGCAACCTCGAAGCTGCCTCAAGCTCACACCTAGCGACAAAACGACCAAAGCACAGCATCCGCTTGGCCAGGGCTACATGGATGGCATACTGCTCACCGATAACGAAATCCACAAAAACATGGCGACCAAAAGCTTAGCAGCGACCTCAAACTACCAACTGTTTGGCTGCAGCAAGGTACTCGGAAACGAACAGCATATTTCCGGGACATAACAGGATTATCAGGCTTAAACTGGGTGCTGCTGTTTATGGAGTAGTCAAGCAGCTAGTTTCTCCTAAAATAATCGACCTCTTGCTATCATCAGATACAATGTGAATGCAAATTAAAAAAGGCACAAAAATGTCGTCTCTAATTTATGCTAGGGTGCCATATTTTATGATTTTTATTGAACCACATAAATCCACACTAAATCGCACCAACTTGATTTAATGACAGCCAGCAGAGTAAGTATCACAAATATTATTGCTAAGGAACTTATTTTTATATGCTTCATCGAGCAATTGACCGTAGGAATTAAGCCAAATTACAGATACTTAAAAAAAATTGAGGCAAGCGGGGGGGGGGGCGAAA